>JAEQBH010000528.1:0-230901 GCA_016808115.1 Tetrastigma voinierianum
TCTTCCTCCTTCCTCTTCTTCTTCTTTCTCTTCTTCTTCTTCCCTTCTTCCTCTCAACTTCACATGGAGCCTCTTGTTTGGAGACCAAATTAATGCATTTTTGGTCTCCTCTGACTCTTATAATAACGTTTTAATTAATTGGCTTTAAGCCTCTGTGACTTCCATATTCGCTACAAATCTTATTCTTTATACTTTGGCCTCTAATTATGTTAGCGTGTCTTTAATACCTTTTTGGACAATTTACGATTTTGTCCCTTTGATTGTATAAAATTTTAAAGTTTCTAACATTCCCATATTTTTTGAATTAAATTCTGAAAATTTTAATTTGTATCTGAATACCTAAGCATGTTAGAAAACAACTTCAGGGTATATTTCGAGTGTTACAATTCTCCCCAACAAAATAAATTTAGTCTGAAATTACGACTAGTGAGTCTTTGTGCCCTCATTTAATAGATTTTGGTTCCCGTGTTGCTTCTTCCGTCTAAGTGATGTTGCAGCACCTTTACGAGGAGGACTTGCTTGTTTAAATGCTTGTCTTATTTCCACGATCTAGAATAGCTTTCGGCTCTTCATCGAAGGTGAAATCTTCTTGTACTTGTATGTATCTTGAGCTGGTAATATGTGCGATGCGTTCGAGCGATATCTCACGAGCACTCAGACACATGGAATACATCATAATTTGAGCTAACTCCGGAGTGCCAAAGATGCGCCTTGGTCGACTCTCTTTCTGAAGGCTTCACTTAAGGGCGATAAGATAGTGGACTCAATTCCTTTTCCTTTAAGCAGAATATCTTCCACGGAGATACTTTTAAACACTTTATCTCGAGCTTCATACTCTATATCTTTTCTCTTCAAATTAGCATAAGACCTTTGTACATCATGATGACTTTGTCTCTGTGAATAATCTAAACTTTTCTTCACAGTGTCTTTTACTAATTCGGGACCCGATAATCTTTTATGCTCATTCATCTCCATATCCAACACGTAGGAGTTCTACATCGTCTTCCATACAAGCCATCGGAGCCAGTACAATCCCCGGATTGATAGCCCATTTGTTATAGGAAAATTCCAGCGAGTGGAGCGTGCCTATCTGACTTCTGGGGAATCTAATACCGGCCCACGGGCTATCTTCGATACTGAATCACTCTTTTCGAATGTCATCTATTTGTGGATGGAAGCTGATTACTAAAATTCGTCTTGTACTAAAAAGTAGTAACTCTTTCCGAACATAATGTCTGCAGGGATCTGTGGTCGGACACAATCGTCTAGGGAATGCGTGTAATCGACAATTTTAGTCACATAAAGGTCCATTAAGCGATCCATGGGTAGTCGAGTCGGATCGGTAGGAAGTGAAAGCCGAGACTTGAAGACCGATTACAATCCTGATGCCAGATTGCATCATGTTTCTTTTGGGTGAGGGGAAAATCGGATACGAAATCCATAGTTATGTTATCCGCTTCCATTGGGGTGGAAGGGGATTGTGCCGGATGGTACTTGGTGTTCGCTTTGCCCAGCGACCGTCGGACATAACCACGTACTCATAATGTCCTTTTCATCCCTCGCCTGGTGGGGGTAATTTCATATCTGGTACATTTTTATTACTTCCGGGATTCATAATTAAACTTTGATGTGTGGCTTCATATAATATTTTCTTTTTCAATTCCATATCATTCGGTACACATAATGCATTTCTTGTCTGACAAACCTCCACTTCCATCTTTGGCAAAAAATCAGTCTTGTCTCGTCTTGACCGGTGACCAATTCTTGTAGCTTGTCATCATTTTAGAGCGTTCACTATCATTTGTCTTAAATGGGTATCACATTCAATTGAGCAACAAGGCTCCATCGAGTGCAAATCTGCGATCATAATCTTTAGTCGGAAGCGAAATCATTTTCCTACTCAGGCATACCTTGCTACATTTGCTCACAGGTGTTAATCAATTATCTGATCATAGTCTTTCAATAAATTTCGACCAGAAGCGTTGCCTCGAGTTCAAATCTTTTGAGTTAGCAAATATTTGGACTCTTATGATCGGTGAAAAGAAATTCTACATTTTCCCATGTAAATGGTGTGCGAATTTTTAAAGCCGAACACTGTTGCTAACTCAAGATCGTGGTGTGGGATAGTTTTGCTCATGCAGACTTCAATTGCACAGGCATGGCCACCCTTTCCCCATCCTGCATCAAATACGCATCCCCAAACCTATCCTCGAAGCATCCTTTTGTATCTTTGTGTAATCCCTGCAAGTAATTTGAATCAACAACTGGTGTATTGATATTTCTTTTAATCTTTCAAGCTGGATTGGCACTTATCATCCCTCAAACTTGTTCTTTGGACGATAACAGCATTGGGTTATTGGCGCTGTATTTGATCTGAACAATCTTGACCAGGCTTTGTTTCTTCTGGATGACTGAGGTTTCAATTTGTTAGCCGATTTTTCTTGGTCACTCTAATACCTTCTGAGATGCAATGTGGCCTAGGAATGACACTTCCTTAAGCCAAAAATCACATTTACTTAACCATGAACAAATGATTCTCTCTCGAGAGTTTGTGACACTATCCTGAATGGTGTTCCATGTTCTGTTGCATCTTTAGAATACACAGGATGTCATCGATAATACCACGACAAATTGATCGAATAGGGCGGAAAGCCACATTCATCAAGTCGTAAATGCGGTGGGCATTGGTCGGCCCAGTAGCGCGGCTTGAAAACTCATAGTGGCCATGGGTTACGAGGCATTTTTGGGACATCAACCTCTTTAGGAGTTGATAATATCTAGATCGTAAGTCTATCTTGAGGAAGACACTTGCTCCTCCCGATTGATAAATAAATCTTCTATTCTTGGCAACGGGTACTTATTCTTAACTGTTACTTTGTTTATTTGCCGTTAGTCGATACACATCAGAAAAGTGCCATCTTTCTTCTTATGAATAAAGCGATTTTGAGTGAGACACTAAGTCGAGATAAAACCCTTATCCAATAGCTCCTGTAGTGGGGTTTCCAACTCTTTCGGTTCGATTTAGACCATACGGTAAAAGGTGTCCTCGAAATGGGAATTACGTTCCTGTACAACTTCAATAAGAATTACACTTCGTTCGAAATTAGTACTCAAGGTAACTCTTCGAAACACATCGAGAACTCCTAATCACGAGAATATTTTCTAAATTTTCTTGCTCGTTTGATCGAAGTCAGCTTGAGTTACAACCTTTTCGAGAAAGCGTCGGGTTTTCATAGCTGACAAAATTTTCGGTACTGATTCAGATCGGATGCCTTGTATGATTACTTGACAGTCGGGACATTCAGCGAGTATTTTCTTATCATAGTCAGCTATGGCCTGATGTTTGGATAACAATCCATTCCCAGATCAAATCAAACTCATGAAAAGGCAAAGCAATTAGATCAGCGAAATTCCTATCATGGACCATTGGGACGTTCTTATACACACGGTTATTTCTAACACTATGCCCAGAGGACTTATGTGAACGAGGTCATATTCCCAATAGCTCTAACTGCTTAGTGGTTGTCATTCGTTTGTTCCATGCATATATATGAATGTGTAGAGGCAGGATCGATTAAAGCATACAAATCAATATCGAAAGTGAATGTACCTTGATAACCCACAGGCATGTGGGATCTTCTCAGCTCTATCATAAAGCTACCGTCTTTGGGAAGTAGTAGCGGGACGATTCTGTCTCATAAAGCATTACCTCTTACCTTGAGAGCCGCCGTCCTCTGCCTACTGCAGTGCGGCCCAGGTACATTTGACCCTCCTACCACTTCCTTGAGGATTTCTAGAACTTCCCGTCCTCGGCGGACGGTTGGCTATCACGTGCTCTGTACTCCCACATCCCGAAAACACAACCTCGGTTACTGTACACGAATACCCACTTTATGATAATTGTGTGATGTGGTTATACATGTGCTTTTTTCCTCTTTGTCAGGTTGAGATGCCTCGCCGGAACTTTTGTGTCATGGTAGGTCCTTGTCTCCTACCCTTGTATTGGACCTCGTCTTGAATCGAGTGTGACTCTCACAGGTCTTTTTTTCCAGAAAGAGGAACCCCCTCTTGAGAACTTTTCTCTTTCTTTCTTTCTTGACTCTTCATTGATTTCTGATTTTTTATGGCGGCTTGCACGGTGATAAAAATTGACATATTATGGCAGTAACGGTCATTGAGTACCTTTGATAGACTCATAGGCCCTCCTCATTTGTCCACATCACAGTTTTTCGTGAACGGATTAAGTTTATGTTCTGAAATGGTGAATTCACTGCATATTCGACCATTGTCATTTCCCTTGTCTTAGAGTCGAAATTTCTTCCATTTGATTCCTGTAGCAATCATCGATGACGCCGCCGTGTTATTTCGGTGTAGTAGTCCGTATAGCGGATCTGGGATTAGTGGATTTCTGAAAGCCGGCACCCGCGATCATAATTTTGCACCTTACGTGATGGAAACGCACATGTGGCCTTTTTGGTCCTTTGGACATTTACTTTCGCATCTGGACCGCTCAAGTTTCAAGCGGCTTCGACTATCAGTTCTTCCATGCGTACCATGGAATTCTTCATCCATGCTTCGTATTACGTAAGCCGGGCTCGCGGGCGGTGGTCGATCAGACCCTTGCCGTATCTTTGAGAGACTTTTACCAATGCTTGATTGAAGCATTTTCATTCATCGTTATTTCGGGACGGGCCGAGGCAGATGGATCAAAAGTTGGCAGCTTTGATTGTTTCATCAGCGGCTTCACGAGGTGGATCCATTCTAGGCAAATACGCCGAACAAAAGACATCGCATTAGGCGAGCACATTCTCACGTAGGTGCATGAATTCTTAGACTCTTTCAAGCTTTAACTAAACCTACGCCTCACGATACCAACTTGTCACGCCTAGATTCCGGCCCGGCAGATTGGCGGATCGTAGGTTAGGAGACGCGAACATATCTTGGGACTCTTTACGCTTAATTTGACATTGGTATATCTAAGTCTCATAATATATCAACATCATAATACAAAAGTCAAAATAAAAACTACCACTTAGTAGTGGTGTTTACGATATCACACATATCTGATCTTAGGTCCGTACATATTCAAAACTATACATTCTGATGCGATCGAGTGCGGAACCTACCGGTGATGAACCCTACTCGTGTTGACCACACGAAGAATGCGGAAGTTCTCGGGCCGACTTCTGTACCTACAGTTAAAAACGTGTCAGCTTTACGCTTAGTGGGAATCATACTATATAATATGCATGTACAGGTTATAATAAACATATAACAATAAGGATATCATAAATTTTATGCATTCATCACACTTGGATTGCCTCACGATTACTTATGTATTCTTATATAAAAGTACGTGGGGTACTACGGGTTCATTATGCGGAAGTACGTAGGTACCTCTTTTGGATTTACAACGTATTCACAGGACTTATATTTATTAGGTCTCAGAAGTAAAGGATTCTGAGCTTACTCATGTTCGGAAAATACGATAAGGTGTCTGGATCTAAGCAAATACACCTTCCATGTCCTCTTATTCATTATTTCAGGTTATTCATCATATAATTATGGAATACCTAGGCCAGTCTGTAAAATGCGTGAACCGCATTTATTCAAGTATCGAAGATACACTATCTGATGCGAATCTTAGTAGCACAACGGGATTTCAATGCGAGCAGGGGTGCCATAGCACTAATGAGACCAGATCTTGTAGCATAGCAGGACAAGTGCAGTGGCATAGCAGTCTGAAATCTTAATCGAGAGGCAGTCTTAATGCTTCTTGAGAATCTTAGAAGTACCACTAATCGGGGTGTGAACACTTAACGAGTCTTGGGAGCACTAATGAATCTTAAATACTAATGAGTCTTGACACTAGCAGGAGTACGATGCTAATCAGAACAGAGTGCCGTGTCATTTATGTGATTATTAGGCGTTTTTATAATTATCGAGTTCAGGTAACTACTTATTTTATGATAAAGGCATTCTTGGCCCCATTATGTATTCATGGCGGATGTATTTCATATCTTTGGTGGTATGATGTGTATGTAATCACCTTATTCATGTATTCTTGTTCTTCCCTAGATCTACTTTACACCGGTGAGATACTCGATCGGATCATCGAAAACTAGGTGGCATTTTCATTCAGCAGTCCATTCAGATTTTACTTTCGAGGACACAGTTTGAAATACTCACGCCACTTTCCGAGGTCTTAACTTCTATGTTGATATCTTTGTGCTCATTCAAATCTAGAGTGTAAGGACCATTCAGCTGGAATCATGGTCGAGCAAACTTAAAGTTACGTGAAACAACTCGGGCCTCTATGATCATGATCACGAGGAAATGAGCTTACCATGGCCCCACTGAGTGCATTTTTGGGTTATCTACAATCAGAATTTGGAGGTACCTATTAGATTTTTTTTGGTTCTCCTTGAAGTCTATTTTAATTTGGCATGAATCCACTCAAATCGGATAATAAATGAAGCCAGTTATGGCCCAGAAATCATAGAAAGCGGTGGGAATCAGGAAGAGCCGGAGGCTGAATTTGTGCCAGTACACCCTTGTGGGTACACTTTGGCCAAATGACGAGCCAGAAGTGTGCCGGTGCAAGCTCAGGTGTGCCGGTACACTTCTGTCTTGAATGGATGTTTTCCTCCCTTTAAATGCACTTTCATCCATAGGTCATAATGCATCCTTAGCAAAAACCTGCTGTAGAATCCCTCAGCGAAGCTCATGAAATACTTTTAATTTGCAAGTCCCTGGGATTCCTTACCAAAATTACCCAATTCATAAAACCTTGGAGGTGTGAAGGATTCCATATCTATATATCATCTAGGGCTTTCAGCCGAACTTCATAAATCAGGGATTAAATTGTTTGTGTACTCTGACACGGAACAGATCATGTGAAATAAACTACAACAAATCCATAATCCATACAAATTCATACCAAGTCAAGCATCCATGTAAATTCAGTTTCCATGCACTTTGCTTGCTCTTCCTCCTTCCTCTTCTTAACTTCTTTCTCTTATTCTCCTTCCTTTTTCCTCTCCTTCCAGTAGACCTCTTGTTTTGGAACCAAATTAATGCATTTTGGTCACTCTACATTTATTATAATAAAAGTTTTAATTAATTAGCTTTTAAGCCTCCAGCATATTACATTACAAATCTTATTATTTATCTTCCCAAGCCTCTATTATCAATAACCATATCTTTAATACTTATTTTAGGACCAATTTGATTTGTCCTTTAGTTACATATAAAATTTGAGTTTCTAACATTTCATTTTTAATTAATTCTGAAAATTTTTAATTTATGTCTACAAAATACCTAAACATGTTGAAACTCAATACAAGGAATTATATTTCGAGTGTTACAAGGATCCTTGAAGTTTAAAACTCACCACTAATAGGTAACACCCTCTCGCTTACAGGTCTCATCTGCATGACCATTGATGAATGGTCTTGATAGGATTTAACTTTAAAGCTTTTGTAAGACAAGAATAATTGAACTATTTCAGCGCTTGCTTTCAGGCGATTTGTTGGAAGCTCTTAGTTTGTATTTGAGATCAAGCCTGGCGTGTCACAAAGAATCTCTCAGATTCACATGTTGTCAAGAAGAGTGTCAAACTAGGTTTTAGAAAAATTTTCACAAGTGTTCAATATCCATACAAATCCATTTAAAAGCACAAACAAAGGATTGAAATTTATTGCATGAAGGGAATTGAGTTTCTCACAGTTAAAACCTATCATGGAGTTTGGAATAAATTAAGCCCGAGAATTGATTCATGATTCTTTGGAACACTACTAGTAATTGAGAATTGAAAAATAACACTTCAATGGCAAGGTTGAGATATCAAAAACGAAGAGTCTCTCAATAAACACCAAGTTATAAAACCAACTGAAAGATTATAAATACTTCTAAACTCAAAATTAGAAGAAAACTATACTCTACTCTATGAAAACCCTAGGAAAAAAAATAAGAAAACACTCAGTTAGAGAGCTAAAACCTGAGAATCAAGGCATGTAATTACACCTAAAGTGGGGCTTAAATACAATCCTCATTAGTGATCTGAAGTGGTGATCAAAATGAAATACCCGCCTGCACAAGGTGATATTCAACTCAAATCTCTGAAGATGCATTCAATTTTGTACCCAGTTAGTGTGAAATGAATGCTGGCGTGCATTGGTACTCAACTGACCTTAGGTACGATACCTATATTTGGTGCGGTACCATTGCTCCACCCCACATGTAGATGCAGGCCACTACATCCTAGTGGTCCTCTTCACTTCCCCAGAACTACTGCTGGTGCCTCTGAAAACGTTTTATGTCGTGTGATGATCTGATTGTTTTAAGAACAACCGTATAATGTGCACGAATATAGAAAAACACCTTTTATGATGAAAAGGTCAAAAACATGAAAGCAAAACATGAGTCGAGGGGCTTAAAACCCTATATGTGTGTAAAAAATGTCGACATTATGTATCCAAACAGTATATTTGGAGAAAAAATCGCGAAAAAGGAAAAACTAAAAACTGGGCAAACGGAAAACTTTTACGCCGCAAATAGAGAACCCCACGCCGCGATGGGACGTCGCAGAACGCGTGGGATGCCTCGCCGCGGTGAGGCCTAGGGGCCAAAATTGGCACCCCTTAGGTATGCCATGACGTAGCTACTGTTCACGATGAACAAATTTTCAGGATTTTTGTTTCCGAACACATCGTATTCATACACCGATAGTTTAAGGACCCTAATAAATTTTTAATGGGGGTTCAAATAAGAATAAAATAAATGGGGTGGGAATGTACCGTGCCTCGCGCCTAAGAAGTTCTGCCTTTGGGCGTACCTGTCTTAACCTAAAACGTTAACAAAGATAAATTTGTCATTCACTAAAAATGTATAATAATTGTTTATCCACTAAGGATGTGATAATAATTGAAAGTATTGACTAGTGACTCGATGAGGATCACCTAACCTAGGACCGAGATCGGCGGAAGGAACGAGAGCCATGCCTTCCTAGCTTTGTTCACTCGACCCTCATCCTTATTTCAAGTGTTTTGGTAGTATACCAAATAAATCTGAAATGATTATATGAAATGAGTATATCTTTGAAATAATATTACGAAAGTGCATATGGATTTGAAAATGTGATATTTGAAATGTCTGACAATTAATTGCATGTGAGTGATTAATTGAGTTGCAAATGAATTGGTCAATTCTTGACATCTTGAATTGAATCGATATACTGAATGACCAACTTGGCGGGATTCACCAACTGAATTAGTCATGAAGGCAACCCGAAATTGTCCAATGTCCTACTTGGCGGGATGCACCAATCGACATCAATCATGATGGCGTATGACATTTTAAATGACCACATGTTGGGGTGTACCAATCGGCATCCAGCATGATGGGATAATGAAATTGTTAAATATGTAAGCACATTACCGAATGATAAAAATGATGGGATTCACCGAACGGAATTCGTCATGAATGTGAATTGTATAGACAAAGTAAGATAACAAACTTTGATCAGTGAAAATGAGATTTGTAAACTAAATACGTTTAGTATAGTTTGATATAAAAGGCATGATTTTATGATAAATGCATGTCATGTTAAACTGAAAATTGGAATATAACTGTATAGAACCGCAAAGCATAAAAATGCTTAGCGTGTAGTTTTTATCTATGCGTAGGTTTCGAGTAAACAGGAAAGAAGGCAAGATCAAGAAGAGTCATAGAGAAAGTTGTGGCGTATAAGTATATACCCCGCCATATGCATATTATTTCTTTTTGAACGTGTGACATTTTTTAAACAAAATAGTTAAACTCTAAACCATTGTTTTGTATATCATTTTGTGAAGGCAAATATATTGTTTTTCAGAACGAATGTATAAGAGTAAATGTTTCAGGCCCACCCTTGTGAAATGTGCTTCCGCATAATCAAAACCCAAACGAAATGACATAAATAAAATGTTTCAAATGAAAATGGTCGGAGTAACCTGGCCCGGCTTCTGATCCCGCCTTCGGTCAAACTGGATTCGTCGCCACACTTTCCAAAAAAAAAAAAAAAAAAACAAATGAAAAATAAACAAAAAGAACTAAACAAGCATCCCGAATCTGGTTCGGATTCGCCAATCGGGTCAGACCGGAAAGGGGTGCTACAATAACTCATTACAAGAGTAATACCAATTAAATCAATCCTGTTTTTGTACCTGAATCATTATTTAATACAACAAACAATCATCAAAACACCAAATTCCTTCATAGAGGGAGCTCATCCTTCCATAATTGGATCACAAATGACAATGACTAGTTGATCAAACAAATTCATTGAAATTGTAATTCAACCTCAATAAATTGATTTTAAAATTCCCAAATTCCACTTGTACCGCATGTAAATGAAACTCAATATACAATAATCTCAGCTCCACATTTAAGCTCGAATCGACTACTCTAATCCTAACAAAAAGAAAAATAAATCTAGAAAAGAAAAGAAAATACAAATATATACAAAAGAGACTTCAGCTCCTCCAAAAGCTCAAAAACTAGTTGAAGGCTGCTGAAAGGTTACGCACTCCACCCTAGGAGCTTCTATTTATAGGCCTCAATCATTAGGCCTTGAAAACGAGGCGAAAAACACAATCTTCGAAAAGCCCAAAATTCTGCCCTAGTTACGCTGATGCCATGGCTAATGTTGCAACTGATGTCGTGACATTGCTTTGTTGTAACTCTGGATTTTTTCCTATATGTGTAATGTCGTGACTCTGGTTGTCAATATCAAGACATTACTCCGTTGTCACCGCTGATGTCGCGACATGAAATTGGGTCTCCAATGTTGCACCTAAATTATGATGTCGTGACTCTGGAATTTGATGTCGCGACATTGATCTTTTATATTCTTCTCACCTCAGTCGATGTCACGACATTGGATCCCAATGTCATGACATTGATTTGATATTACAACATTCCTCACATGATGTTGCGCTTCTGGTCACCCGATGTCGTGACATTTTTCAAAAACATGTTGACTGATTTTTACACATAGACCAAAAATTGACTAATTGTTAAAGACCAAATTGACTAAATATAATGAGGTCAGTGTGTGCCAAACTTCTGGTACTGCCACCAAATATTATTTAAGTCCCAGGCAAAGATGCCAAAAACTTGTTGCTGACCCCAACTTATCAACCAAATCTTCAACACTACACTAAAGATCAACTAAAGTCCGAAGAATCTGACGCCAAAACTCGCTGATTGATCAAAAGATATAGTTGGCGTTTATTTCGTTTGATGAGAAGGCTTCAATTGAAAATGTGTTTTTGCCCATCGCAAGTGCATGTCATCCGCTAATAAAAGTGGATTTATGTCTAGATATCGTTCCCATGAGGATTGATGAAAAATCTAAACATCAGTTACCCCATCTACTCAAGATTCTTGCTATTTGAACTCTAAAGTTAAAAGTGATTTGGTTTTAAACTAAAGGAAAAGTAAAAATTTAATAAAATTCTATAATTATATATAAAGAATTCAAAACAATTGGATTGACAAGTTCACTGGGTAAGTAACGCTGGGAAATAGTTCAATGTATAATTATCACTTTCTGCATCATTTTATAACATGGTTTAACCATGAGTTTGAAATCTGAACTTGTCAAAGATGTAAGATAGTATAGTTTAGATTTCTCCATACACCATACATTTCACTAATTAGAGATCCATGTTCATTTCAGATACATGAGTCTAATCGGTTACTTGTAGAATGAGAAACTCTTTCATCCGGGGCATTTTTCTTTCAGCACTTCCACAATCCAAATCTGGGGAATTAAGTACCGCGCTCTATAGACATGATAATGCAATCCTTCCCCAATTTAATTGGTATCTCATCCATCGAATTTGACAAAATTGTCTCTCTCCTTGATTAGATCTCAGCTAACACGGGATAAGATGCTTTCATCAAATGGAGGAGAAACCTCTGATAAACTAAACTGATATATCATCCGACTAATCCTCACACCATGAGTAAATCATTGATTTATTGAAGTAATTCTTCAAAGTTCATTAGTTCCTTAATATTAGTCTACCATACCCTCAAGTAACTGCTCCACACTCTCATGATTCTCCATCTCTATGTCACTCAAAGGGCCTCTTGGAAATTAGAACAAGATACAGTCCTCATCTGGGTACACACTACTAATATTTTGAACAACTAATACAAGAACAACACCAACTAAATAAATTCAAGATTTCAAACTATAACGTTCTTTCAAATTGTGCAAAACTTTAATTAAACACCCCATCAATTCCTTCCTAGATAGAGCTCGGGCCTTTCAAACTGATTACAAAGAATACTACTGGACCGATTAGGTAAATCAACAAATTGCAAACAAAATGAAATACATGAACCTTAAAATTTCCAAATTTAACGAATCGGGACAAAGAATGAAAAAAACATATCTTATAGAAAAATCAGCCAAACTTGGCACCAGATCACCTGCTCAACGCCAAAAGAATCCAACTAAAAATGCTAAACTAAAACTAAATTGACGAAAAAGAAAATTAAAGAAAAAATAAAAGAAAAATAATATACAAAGAAGTCTCCAGCTACTTGGAAGTTCTTGGTTTGGTTGAAGCTACGCATAGTGCCTTAGATGCTTCTATTTATAGATTTTCAAATGATGGGTCACACTTCAAGGCTGAAATTGTGGATCCCTAAAATTTCAGTCTAATTAGTTGCCGGTCGCTACAGCAAATTATGCCGCGACATAGTTGTCATCTTTGTTCCCGTGTTTTGTCGTGATCGCGCTTATTTTGACATGGTTTTGTGCTTTCTTCTTGGATTATGTTGGAACATAATTTGATAATGTCGCGACATAGTTCTACTGAAGTTGTATAGTGATTGTCGCGACATGAGTGTCTTGTGTCGCGACATAAAAACTTTGTTACAACCAACTTGACATTCTTTGTTGCTCCTGAAAAATGTCGCGACATAAATTTCTTTTATCGCTTATTAAATATTTTTGCCTTCAATGCCTTCCACTTTGTCGACATTTTTTGCTATAAGGCGGCTATAGACTTTTCCGTGGTTCTTCTCACCTTGTCGAAAGTCGAGCTAATATTTTCTTTTGTCGCGTGAGTTTCTATAGTTACGTTGTTTGTTGTTGCAGCCAGTTTTTTCTTTGTCGTGACATAGTCTTGTTATATTTACGCTGCGAGGGGCGAACTTCTGTAATCTGATAATTTCTGAGTCGCGACATATTTCATATTGATATTTATTAAGCTAGCTGAATTTGTTTGTTGCAGCATTAGAATCTTTGTTGCGTGAGCTTGTCTTGCAATCTCACTTCTCTTCCATTTTCTGTCACGACATAATTTTCTTTTACCGTGACAGAGATTTATTACTCTGCAGCTTTTATTATCGCGACATAAATTTTATTTTTGAGACAAACTTTACTATCATTGCTTGATCATTGTCATGATAGAAATAATAATTTTGTAACATTGTGGTTCAACAACTTTTCAAACATTGTTGCGACATAGATTTCCGCCTTCTGATCTTCATTATGTTGCGACATAATTTTCTGCGTCGCAATATTCTTCTTGTAATTCTTCTCAACTTTTGTCACAACAATAGATGTCTTTGTCGTGATAGAGTTCACCTTAACCTTATGTTATGTTTGTCGCGACATAAAACTTCTCTGTCACGACAAAGTCTTCTTGTCTTTCAATGCTGACTTTGATTTTTGTGTCACAACATAGTTGTCTTTTGTCGCAACAAAGCTTTTCTGCCATCTTCATTTCTTTATGTTGCGACATAATTGTGAAATGTCGCGACAAAGTTCCACTGCCATTTTCCTTGATCAATGTCATGATAGAGTAGTGAGATGTCACGACAAAATTTTGTCTTATGAAAAACTTTATGTCTCAACACTCACTTCTTTGTCGCAACATTTATCAGTCAATCTCTCTTCTTTTTATGTCGCGATAGAGTTGTGAGATGTCGCGACAATCTTCGTTTCTGGATTTAGTTCAGCTTGATTTTTGTTGCGACATAACTTCTGTTGGTTCTATTGAGATTATGTCGTGACAATCTGAAATTATGTCGCGACATTTCTATCTTGGCCAATTTTTATGCTTTTCTTCTTTGGAAATTGTCTATATTGCATTAAAACTTGCAAAACACAAAGTTGGGTGAATATTTCATAATTCCAACATCAAATGAATCATAAACTTCTAGAAATATGTTAGAAAAATCAGATTAAAATAGATGACTTTAGGACTCATGTGCATAACTGCGATAATTCAAAACAACTATTTAGGTAATACCAATTACAAAATCAATCCAATTTTTGTACCTAAAACATTTATTTGTACTGACAATCATCCGAAAACACCAAATTCACTTCCCGAGGAGAACTCCATCTTATAAGCGGGTCACAAATGACAATATTCAATTGATCAAACAAATTCATTGAAATTGTAATCAAACTGAATAAACTGGATTCCAGAAAAATTCCCAAATTTCACTTGCATTCAGACATAAATGAAATTCAATATACAATGATCTCATCTCCACATTTAAGCTCGAATCGATTACTTTTATCCTAATAGAAAGAAAAATAAATCTAGAAAAGAAAATAAAAAGACAAATATATACAAAAGGGACTTTAGCCCCTCTAAAAGCACAAAAAATGTTTGAAGAAATTCTTTGAAGAAAGGTTCTTTCTCCTGCCAGAGCTTCTATTTGGGCCCGATAATTGGGCCTTGGCGACGAAAAACTGGTGTCGAAAAGCACAAATTTTTTGCCTTAATTCTTGTGATGCCATGGGCGTGTTGCGGCTGATGTAAGTGACATTGCTATCGTTGCAACTACGGATTTTGCCTATTTGTGTAATGTCGTGACTATGGTTGTCAATATCGCGACATTGCTTTGATGATGTCGCGACATGAAATTGGGTCGCTGTGTTGGCCTAAAGTCAAAGTGTCGCGACTGCAGATTTGATGTAGTGGTATTGAATCTTTTCTGTTCTTCTTTCATTGATGATGGAGCATTTATTTGATATTACAAGCATTCCTCGGATGATGTAGAATTGCTTACGGTCACCCGATGTAGCGACATTGCTGATGTCCGCGACATTCTTGCGATGTCGTGAAATTCACTTAGATATTTTGTAGTTCCTTATGTTATAACTTGGTGCTTTGCTAATGTCGACATTTAACCGACCCGATGTCTTGACATTGCTCAACTGATGTCGCGACATTGAAATTGGTATTTCATTTCTTTCTCATCTGATGTCGCGACATTGCTTTAGCTGCTTTGTGACTTTAAGTGTGATGTCACGACAATGGATTTTTGCTCTCATTTTACGCTTTTCTATTGATTTGTTGCTTCTTTTCTTCAAATTTATGCAAAACACAATATGGGTGAAGACCCCATAATTTTGCATTAAATTGAACTTTTAAGCCATATATATACATGAAAAATGGGTTTAAAAATAGATGAGTTTTAGACTCATCACTAGTATCGAATACTTATAAACCCTTTTGAGCAACTTGTCCATAGTGGTAAGGGGATTGAAAGTGAATGACTTAAAAAAAGGGATTGGTTGGGTTGAAACTCTGCTTAACGATTTGTAGGATCACTTTTTAGATCGTATGATTCCACCTACTATACGACTTAGCCGAAATCATTTCATGAAGTCTCAAAGTGATTGACTTTCAAGAAAGATATTGGTGTTATAGATTTAAAAAATTGGCTATCAAGCTTCCCTTAAAGATGTTATATGAATGAACTTCGTAGATTAATGCGAATCTTTATCCAATCGCCTTTATAAGCTTAGTGGTGAAAAGAGACGCACACTTTCTTGTAATTTGATGCTTTGGAATGTACTAAGGTTCTACTTCTTCCAAGTGGAGCATAAGTAGTAGGCTACAAACGTTTGAAGATGTCCCAAGAGGAACTAAAATTAATAGAATTTTGCAGCAAGCATTATAAACTTATGGGCCATCCGGATGCTCAGGGCCCACAAAATCGACAAGCTTTTGATTGATTGAACTTTCCACAGTTCCTTCAAAAAAAAAAAGAGTAAAAAAAAAAAAATACCGCAGGGTCAACATGGAATCCGCTTCGACTGATTTTTACAAATCATCACTACACCGTTTTCTTAATAACATAGCGAAACCGAAACGTTGGAGATTGCCGCCACTCACTGGGCGGGTGCAGTATCGAGTGAGGGGGCAAAGATGGAGGCCGCTGGTTTAGATTCCGAGGGCCGGGAATTTAAGAACGCGGAGGAGATGTGGAGAGCTCAAATCGGAGATGGGGCCGATCCTCACAAGAAGAATGACTGGTACCGTAAAGGCGTCGGCTACTGGGAAGTGAGCTTCTTCCTCCATTAACTTTTTCCTCTATTTTCTCGCCTACCAAGCACAATCTTAATCTTTTCTTTATCCTTTCTTTTGTGTTATTATGGAGGTAAGGGTGTGGAGGCATCGGTGGATGGTGTGCTGGGTGGATACGGTCATGTGAATGATGTGGATGTTAAGGGAAGTGAAGCTTTCCTCAAAACTCTCTTCTCCTGAGCGATTCGCTGATACTGGAAGAAATCGCCATCTTGTTGCCCTAGGTACCCCCTCTCGATTATTTGCAATACTTTTTCACAATGGGAAATATTTGCAGAATTTAAGAACCCTATGCATGTGCCTTGTAATGTTGTAGTGAAACACTTAGTGACATCTTGGTGAAATTCCATTGTTCCTTTCATATTGCTTGTTCTCCATACTCAAGGGTATGCCTGCTAATGCTTACAAAATTAGGGTGACTTATGCCCTTTTATACTAATTTCTTAGACTGGAAAACGATTAATTTCATTATGTATTCTCCAAATTGCCTCTCGGTTCAGCAACTTTACCTTAATATTTTGTGAAGTTAATGGCATCTGAGCTTTTATCATTCCACTTTGGGTTTTGGAAGTTGGCTGGAAAATGTGAAATAAACTCAACTTCAATTCTCTTACACCTGCTCTTTTTTCCCCATCCTGTTAAATCCGTATAATTTATTAATATACCTGCTTTCTATTACAAAATCACCTCTTCAACCTCATCTCTCACCATTTTCCTCAGTTCGTCTTCCACACTTCACCCTTAAACCTTATTTATTTTCCTCATTTGTATCTCCCATTTTTTAGTCCATGACCCCATTTTCAGAGCATTAGAATACCCCCAAGGAATTATCGTGATCAATTTTGAAAATTTAGGATACTTGAAGGCTTCTTGTTTACCATTTTCATAAATTGTTTAGAAATTATTGTTCACAATATGATCAAATCACATTAGGATGAAAATGGCAAAGAAACAAAGTGAAAATGGTAATGAAACAGGTTGAAGAAACAAGAAGAATGGTGTTTGGGTGTCTGTTCCAGATAGATTATCTCTATTGGAGCAATGTTATATACCTGACATGGTTTTCAGATTTCCACTCCTAAAACTATGAAATGCCTGAACCTGGAGATCTGGGCAGCCTTTGATGAGCTGCTAGCGCTGAAATATGCAACAGAATGCAAAAGAAAATTAAAAAAAATAACTCTTCTTTTTGCTTTTATCATCATATAGACAGTGATTTGTTTGTCCATTTTGTCAGAACAACGGTGGTCTCCTAATTTCTTATGGTTGTGGAGAAATTGCATGAGATGAACCAAGAAGATGAATGGAGTTAAGTATGTGTGAATGAACAGGGAGAAGGGCATATTTGTCCTCCAAATATACAACAATGACATGGATCTATTTAAAATATCTGTAGGAGAATGCCCCACTCATTTTTTCCATTTCCTCATCCACCCACTCTTTCCCAAAAGAGAAAATAAGGAAAAAAAAACCCTTACACCTGTTGACGTATTCTTATCTTCTTCCTCCTCCATATCTTCACAACTATCCTACTTTATTCTCTAGACACCAAAAATTTGGTGGGCCTAGGTCACTATGCTATTGATCATCTGATTTTACATTTAATGATTTTCTTCTTTACTCAAAAAATTAGAATTTGACAGATGTTGGGAGTTTAACATTGTACATGTGGTATCCAAGTCATCAAATCTCCTAGATCATCCCAATAATATATGGTGAAATTTTTATTAAGCAAATAAATAAATGAAATTCAAATTGGATCAAGTTAAAGTCTGGAGAGAATAATTGATAAAAGTAATAAAATAATCTCTTACTGGTAAGTTTCACTAGTAAATGAGACAAATTATCGTCATTATTTAGCAAAAAAAAAGAAAGAGACAAATTACCAAATTAAAGAATCAAATTCCTTGAGTCAAGAAATTATCTATAGAAAAAAAAATCATTGAGTCAAGAAAATAAACTATTTTGGAATATTAAATAGAATCTTAGGCTTCACTCATGAACAAAGGTGTCATTCTTTTATAAGGATTCTTCCAAAGAAAGCCAAGTAAGAGGCTCTATTCAACCCATGTAACCCTTCTAAAGCAACCCAAGGAAGCCCCAGGAGTCTGATCTAGAATTTCCTTTTGGACTTTATTCAACAAGTCTGCGGAAGGATAGCACTCACATTATATGGGTCAACAGTCTACGAGGTTGTTTGAGGAAAAGTATCTTATGCCCTTAATTCCACCATTATTCAAAAATTCTTGTATGCTCATTCTTGGATCAAGATGAAGGCGATAAAATTCCAGGAGTTATTATTTTGTGAAAGAATAACCACAGAGGATTATATCCATATTTTTTTTTAATAAATACTCCCAGTACGCATAAAATCAATTATAAAAAGCTTATAACATTATTTTGTTTGCAATTTTTCCTGTATAATTGTAAAAACCGTACCTCTCCATTTGTCTCCTCATTATAGGTCATCATTATCATCACTATTATCATCGTCATTGTTATTGTTATTCAAGAATTTGAGAGGGGATTGAGTGAAGGTGGGTTAGGAAATGCATTTAGAGGGAATTTTTTCCTCTCATTTAAGGACATCTTGGTATAAAAAAATTCATTAAGGTGAGTGAAGAAACATGAAAAATGGGTGGGAATTTAATTTCCTTTTGAAAGTTCTTGAGCTTAAACCTCCCTTTGTTCCTCCATTCATTTAAACTTCTCTGGCAGAGGAGACAACACAAGAGCTGTTGAATATGCATGGCTGGACTACTAATTAAGAACTTAAAGATTTAAAGTTAATTGGTAGTTTAACTTAGGAGAAGCATTTTGTGAAGCTGTACACTACTCCTTTGCATTTGTTGTTGCAGTTTTGAACTATGTTTATTTATTGAAATTTATACATTGTGAAACATTTGGCATTTTTTTCTCCTTTTTGGTGCATAGAATAGAACTTGGAACCCTGTGCTTATGCTATTTTTTAAAGGCTGTAGGCCTTGTAGTTCAAGTAATTTCTTGAAAATAATGACTGCAATCCGGCTTAAATGTGGAAAAAATGTATAAGCTTCTGCACTAATGAGATTGGAGAAATATCATTGCAAATGGGGATTGACATAATATTGATATTTTAATTTGATTTTCATTAGCTGCATAGTTTGGCTTCCTTTTAGCTTAGTTTCGGTTAGCTATATACTGATGAAATTTTTTTTTTTGTAATCCGTGCGTTGCTTTATTTTGCTTCATTTTATTTATTAAAAAATTTTCCAAAAATGAAAATTAACATAATATTGATTTTCTAATTTGATTTCCATCAAGTGAAAAATTTGCCTCTATTTGGTTATTCTTTGTTGGGGGGGTGGGGGGTGGTGGGGTGGGTGTTGTAGTCCCTGCTTTGAAAGATTGTTCACTATTAAGAATTGAAAGGAGTGGAGATCTTCTTCTGGAGATTGCAGTCAGTCTCAATTAGAAGTGGTGAAGAGGACAGATTTGAGCTGGAAGGGAACCAATGCTTGCAAGTTCTTTATTGAATCCTTGCACACTTCCTTAGCAAGGGAAGAAGCGAGTGTTTCCTTGAAAGCATAGTATGGAACCCTTAGGTGCTATTAAAGGTCGGTTTCTTTACTTGGAAAGCTCTTTGAGGAAGGATTTTAACTCTTAATTGATTAAAAAGGGGTTAAAAAGTTGATGCTACATTTGTGAAGGGGATGAAGAGCCAGTTGGTCACTTGCTTTCCATCGTTCCAATGCAATTCTCCTAGGATAGCTAGTTTTTTCTTTGTTTGGCTTATGATCATGTGGATTCGTCCTTTTTGGTTTTGGTTTTGCATAGAGTGGGCTTTAGTGTGAAGATGATTGGGTGGATTAGGTGGCGCATTTTCATGGCTAGGTTCTTTATTTTGGTGAATGACACTCTCACAAAGTCTTTATTTTGCCTTATTTATTGATGATCACTATGGAGACACTCAGTTTTCTTTTAAAGAGGGTTGTGGTTGGTTGTTTGGTGAAGGGTAGGTTTGAGGAAGGTATTCAAATTTCCTATTTGTTGTTCAGATGTTACTCTTATTTTTTGTTAGGCTTCTTAGGATCAGATTGCTTATCTATGTTAATTGACTTATATGTTTTAAGGCGATTCATGGTTGAGATTTAATTTGGAGAAAATTGTCTTTCAATTCATGTTAAAAGGATGGATAATTTAGATGACCTAAGTGTTGAGTTTGGATGCAACTCAGGTCTTCTTCCATCCACTTATTTGGGTTTCATTTTGGTGCTCATTTTATGTTCATGATAGCTTGTGATGGAGTACAAGAGAGATTTTATGAGAGATTGCCCATGTGGAAGGGAAATTACATTTCCGAAGGAGGGAGACTTACTTTAATTTGAAGTACTTTATTTAGCTTGCCATGTGTTTTATGTCTTTGTTTTGTATTCCTAGGGATATTAGAACAAGGGTAGAACAAATTCAAAGGGATTAGTGTAGGGAGGTGGGGCTTTAGAACATAAACTAGGGTTTGAGTAAGAATCTCTCAATTCTTATCACCACAAGTCCTTGGCCAAGAGGCTCAATGAATAGCTGTCTCCATGCTATTTTGGCTCCTATTTAGTGGAATCTCGGGTTGGCCAGGTTGCCTATAAGTTAGTAAAGCTAATAGGGAAACAAAAGGTAGAAGAACACTGCTTTTTTTATTTCTCCAAAAATTAAAAAATACAGGTTGATTTCCTTTATTTATAATGAACCAGTCGTTCATGTAACTTACTACTCCTAGAAATTAGGAAAGTAGCTATAACATAATAAAGAGATAAAAAACTGATTTCTAAAACTATCTAGTGTTGCTCACTCTCCCTCAAGCTGGGCTGTACAAATTGCACAATCCGAGCTTGTCTACCAGCTTCTCAAATGTAGGCTTGAATAAAGCCTTTGTGAGAATATCCACAGCTTGCTCGGAGGTTGGAACATATGTCACTATGATTGTTCCTTCCTCTATTTTCTCTTTAATAAAATGTCTGTCGACCTCTACATGTTTGGTGCGATCATGATGAACAGGATCGTGTGATATTGAGATGGCAATCTTATTGTCTCAGTGAATTCGGATAGGCAATTGTATCTTGATTCCCAATTCTTCTAAAAGCATTTTCAACCATACTGATTTAGAAATACCATGTGCTGTGGCCCGTAGCTCTGCTTCTGCACTACTTCTAGATACAACATTATGTTTTTTGCTTCTCCAAGTCACCAAATTCCCTAAAACAAATGAACAATACCTTGATGTTGATCTTTTATCATCCAGTGCACCTGCCCATTCTGCATCAGTGAAGATCTCTATTCCAGTTCCTTCATCCTTGTTGAAAAAAAGTCCTCTTCCCGAAGTACCCTTGAGATACCTTAATATTTGGTTTATTGCTCTCATGTGAGTCTCTAAAGGAGCATGCATATATTGACTTACTTTGCTTACGGGAAAAGCAATGTTTGGTCGCGTGTGGGCCAAATAAATTAGCTTTCCTACTAACCGCTGATATCTCTGTTTGTCTACCAACTGATCATCTTTGTTGTCTTCTAGTTTGGTTTTTGGATCCATCGGAGTATCAATTGGTTTGCTGCCCATCATACCTGTCTCCTTGAGAAGGTCCAAGACATATTTTCTCTGAGAAAAAGAGATCCCCCTTTTACTTCTAGCAATCTCCATCCCTAAAAACTACCCTAGTTACCCCAAATCTTTCATCTTAAAATCTGTAGCCAACCTCTTCTTAATTTTGTCCATCTCATCATTGTCATTCCCAATAACTACAATGTCATCCACATAAACAATGATATTGGCTATTTTTTCTTTGTCTCTCTTACAAAAGAGAGTATGATCTGTGTGAGCTTGTTTATATCCGTGTTGAAGGATCACCTTGGTAAATCGATCGAACCATGCTCGTGGTGATTGCTTTGGGCCGTAGAGCGATTTTTTGAGGCGACACACCTTACTAAACTTACCTTCTTCGTCAAAGCCCGGTGGCAAGTCCATAAACACTTCCTCTTCAAGTTCGCCATTTAGGAAAGCATTTTTTTACATCCGGCTTCGAAGAGTGGTCCGTCAAATTTGCATTCAAGATAACAAAAAAAACTGGTGATAGTAATTAATCACACAACGATTCAAGATCTCATGATAATCGTTCACCATGATGGCGTCTTTGCCAACCAGCGGTGCTTTCATCGTTTTGTTAGACCATCACGTGCCTTCAGCGTGGACCACCATTGCATCATGGTGACTTTCCATGACGCGGAATAACCTCCTCGTAATATCGTTTCATTCGGGCCTCAGTTCTTATTAACGGCCTTTGCAGTATTTCTGGTAACTCTTCAATGTTTCTTGATGTCTTGGAACCTCTGCCCCTGCCAGTCAGATGATAGAAAACCACCGTGGATCTGACCAGTGACATGCAGAAAGATGAAATGGATGCTTGGTGCGATGCGGTACCCTTCCTCAAAGCAATTGGAATGTCGAGGTCATCAATCTTCGGATCAGAACCAGACTTAGAGCCAGAATCTTGGTGACTAAGATTTTCAGGGGCTGCCATTTTTTGGTTGCATTCTATTTCGCCGAGTATAAGCAAATTCAAATGGCTGAATGGTTCTACCAATGGTATTTGACATGTTCTGATTTTCTGAAGGGTGTAACGTGAATAAGTGAGATGGAAGAGAGAGGGATAGAGGGTGACGTGGATGAGGGAGGAACGTGAGTTGATTGAATTATAGAAGGCTCCACATTGGCAGAAATTTCTGTTGTTATGGGCAGATGTTGTGGAGCAGAATTAGGAAGAATATTGAGGCTGGAATTTGAAGACACCTGGACCTGCTGGTTATTTGGCAAATTAGCTGAGATAAAATCAGGATTTTGCAACCAAAAATATTCCCAATTTAAAGAAACAGTGGTGGGACTTGAAAGTTTAGAGGAGTTAGAGATATTATCTCTTGAAAGAGAATCAGAGATATTATCTCTTGAAAAAGAATTAGAGATATTATCTCTTGGAAAATAATTAGAGATATTATCTCTTGAAAAGGAAGAGATATTATGAGGAATATTATCTATTGGAAAGTAATTAGAGATATTATCTCTTGAAAAAGAATAGAGATATTATCGGAGATATTATCTCTTGGAAAATAATTAGAGATATTATCTCTTGAAAAGGAAGAGATATTATGAGGGATGTTATCTCTTGATAAGATATTATGAGGGATGTTATCTCTTGAAAAATTGGACACAAATGTGTGATTTTCCCAAAAAATCGTTGAATATTGTTTCTCATCCTCACGTGATTTTTGAAAAAAAGACTGGTTTTCGAAAAAGGTTACATCCTTGGAGATGAAATATTCTTTTTTTTGATGGAGAATAACACCGGTAACCTTTATTTGTTGAGGAATAACCGAGAAAGACGCATTTATGAGAGTGAGGGTCTTATTTATTGTGGTTTTGATCATGAATGTGGACAAATGCCAAACAACCAAACACTCGAAGTTCGAGTTCCCAGAATACTCGAGACTCTGGAAAACATGAATGAAGAACATCAAGAGGTTTTTTATAATTAAGGACCTGAGAAGGCATTCAATTAATTAGATAGCAAGAAGTTAGCAGGGCATCACCCTAGAAGAATTTTGGAACATTAGAAGTGAACAAAAGAGATCGTGAGACTTCTAAAAGGTGGCGATTTTTTCTTTTGAAGATGCCATTTTGTCGAGGAGTGTTTGTGCAAGAAGTTTGAAGGATTATACCATTTTTAAGTAAAAACTCACCAAAAATGGAGTTAAAATATTAAGTTTCATTATCAGTTCATAATGCTAGAATGTTTGAATCAAATTGAGTTTTAATCATGGTATGAAAAAGTTCAAAAATATGACTGACTTCAAATTTATCTTTGATAAAATAGACCCAACAAACACGGAAATGATTGTCGATGAAAGAAACAAACCATCGTTTATTAGAAAGAGTTTTTACACAAGATGACCCCCAAATATCATTGTGAATGAGAGCAAAAGGCTTAGATGCCCTATAAAAATGAGTTGGATAATGAACACATTTATGTTTTGCAAGTTGACAAACTTCATAGAAAAAGAATCGTGCGGCGAAGCGAGAAGGACATAAATGCCTAAGGTGCACAAGCTTGGATGACCCAGAAAGCGTATGAAGAAACGTGACTGGCGACGGCGAAGAGAGGGGAAGAACCCGATAACCGCTTGACCTTCAGTTCGAAGAGATATTAGCGTTAGATAATAGAGCGAGTCCTCATTAGCATGCTGATCATCTAACGGGCATGCGGTCCTAAAACCGCGAAGTTTGGTCAAAGTTAACAACACAATGAAGCACGACGGTAAATTTACTAATGGAAAGCAAATTGCTAGTTAATCCGGGAAACATGAATGACATCAGATAAGCATAACGTGCGACTAAGTTTAATTGAACCTACACTGGCCACAATAGTAAAAGAACCATCAGCAATCTTAACAGATTGTTTGCGAGAACATGGAGCATAAGTTGAAAATAATGAAAGGTTTCCGATCATATGTTTCCGATCATATGATCGGAAGCACCAGAATCGATAATCCAACTCTCACCTTTTTCATCTGGGTATGTAATAGAAGATAATACAATCCACGGACTTTCTGACATGAGATGAGCTTGTAAGCGGCAGCGTGAGGGGAGAGAAGCGGCTTACTAAGGTGATTAAGTTGGTCCTTTGAGAAAGGAGTCTCCTCATCGGAGGAACCAATGGTCTTTGATTTCTTAGTCACCTGGAATCCTTTTCCATCAGAATTTTGTTGATTTCTTGGAACCCCGATTTTGACCGACTGCTTGGGTGAAGTTTCAGATAGTTGCTTTGGTATGATAAGGGGCGTCGGCGGTGGTCTCCACCATAGATGAAACTTGGCGATTTTGTTTTGACTCATAGGAGTTTCCTAGTAGCCATGGCGAAGATTATTTGTGATGACAAAGAAGCGAGGCAAAGATTTCATGTCGAATCAGAAGAGGTTTAGTCTTTTTGATAATTCGACCCTGAACATCGTCTAATGAGTGATTAAGTCCAGCAAGGGAATCATATATCCATTCCATGACCAACATTAGACGATAAATGTTTGCATCCTTAGGGTCTTTCCAGTTCAATTGATTAAAAAGATCAAGCTCTTGCGAGATTTGCTAAGAATTAAAATGAGTTGTCACGGAATCATCACCTTGTGAAGATTCTGAGCTTTGATCGTAGATAAAAACATTCTTGAAGTGTCCTCTAAATACGAGTATGCCGAAACTACATCTAGATGATAATGGTTGAATAAGCGGAGATAGATTTCAACATAGGTCCTCACGACACGGACTTTGACTCGGGGTCGGGACAACGGCGAACGGCGCCACGAGAGTGCTATGTTGGCTGGCGCGCCGCGCGATATGAATTGAAGGAGAGTATCGCCAGTGCAGCGGGCGTGCGTGTCGGGTTGGAGCGCCGAGAGGTGCGACGGGGTGTCGACGGGGCGGCAGGGAGTCCAGGCATGCCTACCGGAAGGCGGCGCGAGGCTGTCGTTAGTCGAGGACGATGTGAAGGGTGTTAGCCTACTGCATAACCCGGTGGAAGGCTGGAGCCGTTTTCCTGATGAGCCCTAGGAAGGGCGAAACCAGTCAGCATGGAGTATTGAGATGGAGGTGTGGAAGGCTGGGTCCCTCGACAGAGTGTCGAGAAGGGCCGCCGCACGGGCCATGTCGCTATGAAAAGTTAGGCCTGTGACAAATGGTATTCGATGAGGCGGGGTGGAGGACAAGGAGTGTTACACTCCTGCGATCTTAAAACTATCTCTCCTATGGCGATCTGAGTAATCATTAAAAGCCAAGATGAGATTGCACGAGGGACCATGGAGGTATATGGGTGTGCCTCGGATGAGTCACCCCGTATACGTAATGCAGTAAACGAGGACGAGGCCGCTTACTAGGGTTGGGAGTGAGTGGGAGCGTACTACTCTCGAGGTCTTGGAGCATGGCTGTGTGGCCGCGTCTTTTCCCTCAGGGACGTCCCTATGCCAATGAGCATCAGTGCGCGGACCCGGAGGAAGGCTAGGAGGAGCTAGCAGTCTTGAGAGGTGACACACAGTGAATGTGCCTTGCACGGCGTCTGGTACAAAGCGGGGAGAGTTTGTTATGGACTTTGACTCGGGGTCCGGGACAGCAGCGGACGAGCGCACGAGGAGTGCTATGTTGGCTGGCGCGCACGCATCGTATGAATTGAAGGAGAATATCATAGTCTGCGGGCGTGCGTGTCAGGAGTTGGAGTAGCAGTGCGCAGGGTATGGCGGGAATCTTGGGAGTGACATGCCCTACAGGAGGGCGCAAAGCGTGGGGAGCTTGTCGCTAGTCGAGGACAATGATGAAGAGAAGGGTGTTGGCCTACCTTGCATGGCCCGGTCGGAAGTGGGCAGCTTTGCGATGGAGCCTAGGCGGTGAGCCGGTCGGCATAGATAGTGAGATGGAGGTGTGGAAGAATTTGGGTCCCTCGACGAGGTGTGAGAGGGTTGCCCTTACAGACCCATGCCCATTTGTGAAAAGTTAGGCCTATGACACCATGGAATGTATTAACCAAGACATAACCATGGAGTTTTTAATATCCCACAATGAAAATGAAGGATTTGTAGTCAATGGTTGTGGTATAGATCCATCCAAGTAACCAAATTTTCCTTTGCCTCTAATTACCATCTGGACCGAATGTGACCATTGGAGAAAGTTCTTCCCATTGAGTTTAAAGGTGGTGATCTAAAGTGATAAAGAATGATCAATGGAAGTAGTAGGAAGGACTGAAGGGACTGCAGGGGTAGGTGGAGAAGTGTTAGATGGCACCTCAGAACCTTGGCCCTTGCTAGTCATGTCCATCTTGACCATTCTACCTTTTTCCATAATTTGCTTTCATGCTCGATACCATAAAGCTAATAGGGAAACAAAAGGTAGAAGAACACTACTTTTTTATTTCTCCAAAAATTAAAAAATACAGGTTGATTTCCTTTATTTATAATGGACCAGTCGTTCATGTAACTTCCTGCTCCTAGAAATTAGGAAAGTAGCTATAACAGAATAAAGAGATAAAAAACTGATTCCTAAAACTATATGCCGTAATCTGCTTACCGGATGGCTGATGTCTATCCACCTTGTGTTCCATATGTCAATGTATGCCTGCCCAGGAGCCTCACCAATGTCCTTTGACTCTTCCCTCTGATACTAATAGGGGACCTGGAGTGGCTGGTGGAGCCAGAATTTGTGCAAGGCTTGCGTTACAACTCCAAGGCAGGCTTGAAATCCTCCTCAAATGGCGGAATCTTCTTATTTTTGAATCATCTTAGGAAGACTATGACGTGATCATCCACCAATTTCCTGATTTTCACCCTAAGGACAAGGTGAAAGTGCGGGAAGGGGATATTGATAGGCCCATTATTAAGAAGACTTATGTAAGGAGAAGGAACTAAAGGGCTATTTGGGGAATGTATTTTGGGCAGTTAGAGGGAATAATCTTGGGCAGTTAGTAGGAGTTGAGGGAGATCATGCTGTCTGGGGAAACGTGGAAATATGAGGCAGGGGGAGAGGAGAGTGGTAGGCAAAAATTGAGAGTGGATTGGGAGAGTCCAGGCTCTCGAAAACTTTCTGGATGGATCAGCCCCTGTTTGGTTCTAAAAAATTCTAATTTTTCTCTCGTTCCATCCCTAATTGAATGTCCTGATTTTTCTTTCCAAGAATTCCTAATCAGAAGCTCATTTCAGATAATGGTTCTGGGGTTGTGAACACAGAAATGATGCTTCATTCTGAAGGGAAAACAATGTATTTGATTAAGAGAGTATTTTAGGATAAACTGCCACATTGGCAACAATAATTTTTGGTTTAGCTGAATCACCAAAAAAATTATTTGTTACATACATAGTTCAATCCTATACATAAGGGAAATTTTGATACCTTAAAACATCTAAAATTTAATAGCTTATAAACAAGTTTATGAGGAAATGCAAAATTTTCTGATCATTGTGCGAACTTCTAGAATCTGATCAAGGAAAAAAAAATTCCCATGGTAGTTATAGATATGTTTTCTGCTTTTGTTGTGGCATTTTTTATTTTTAGAGCATCAGCAATGTGTTCAATTGTTGTGAAATAACTACTTGATTGATGAGTGACATTATGATATTTTTATACTAAATTCTACTGCAGATTGTGGTTCTGGCATCGGGAGAGTTACTAAGAATCTTCTTGTAAGGTATTTTAATGAGGTAAGACTAGCCTTCTTTTTCTTGTAATGAGTCCTTTGTGCACCATTAGCAGTTACAAAACAATCAAACAT
Source organism: Tetrastigma voinierianum (assembly GCA_016808115.1). Taxonomy (NCBI): domain Eukaryota; kingdom Viridiplantae; phylum Streptophyta; class Magnoliopsida; order Vitales; family Vitaceae; genus Tetrastigma; species Tetrastigma voinierianum. Next base: position 28,709 of record JAEQBH010000528.1, read on the forward strand.
TCTGGAATTGATAAATCTTGTTGGCTTTTAGTTCATCTTTTTAACTGTGTTTCTTAATATATCTATCTATAAGAGTATTTATAATAAAAAAGAAAACGACAAGACAACACTCCTTTTTTTTTTGATCGGTAAAAAGTAGTATATAGATGAAAAAAGAGCACAAGGCTCCCAAAGAGTACACGAGGAGTACAAGGAAACACCAGCTCACTCTCACCTATACCCCATCCAAGACAAAAAACCCACCAAAGAATTTAAGTTATCAACACTGTACACCTTAGCCCACGACCAGACAAGACAGCACTCCTTAGTATATAAGAAGTATACACCAACCACTAAAAGATCACCCAAAAGGGAGAGGAAGGTAAGCAAAAAACAACACATGCCCTCACTTAAAACCAAACCAATCAATAAAGCTAACGAGAGAAATAAGGCCCAATCTTACTTTCTTCCTAAACCAAGACAACAAATTACAAACAAAAGCATTTTTTTCCGTTTGTTGCTTATTATTTTAATCATATGACAATTAAAAGTGCAATGATCTTGCAGTTCTTCAAGATTGTGAGGAATAAGGATTGATTCTGTCTTCTTTCATTTTTCAGAAGATTGATTTCCATCCATATGCATTCCTCTTATTCATCCCCCATTCACAAGCACTGCATAATGATAGGCCCCCCGTATACATTACCTATTCAAGAAGGAAATCATGTGAGAAGCACGTGATGACTTAAGCCTGGCTAAGCATGTGGTAGCAGGAGGGCTTGGGTATTTAAGGGAAATGTTAGGGTTTCTTTCAGCAGCAAGAATTTAGGGTTTTTCTTAGGGGAGGGGCTGTACCAATTTGGTATCAGAGTAGTGCGTCCTAGGATGGCGGTGAAAAAAATGGAAGGAGAATGGGGCAAATCGAGGAAAAAATGGCTGAAGTTTAGGGGGAGTTTCAACGCGAAATTAATTTTGTCGGCAGTGAGCTACGATGTTTGGGGCCATTGGATAGGAACATGGGGGTGCTATTGAGAAGATGACCATTTTGGACAGAATCACTTGATTTCTCTTTGATATTGTATACAAAGGAAGTTGGCTGGAATTTGTGGTGAGAAAAAAAAAGAGAAAGAAAAAGAAAGTAGTTTTCAGGCATTCTTAGTTTCATGATTGGGTTGTGAGGCTCCTGATCTCAAGGAGTAGGGCTATTTCTGCTAAGTAGTGTATTGTTTTAATTTGGGCTTTGTCCATGGTGTGTTTAGGGATGGGTACTTTTTTTTTTTTTTTCCTTTCTTCATAGAATATCTAGTCCTTTGTTTTCTTGTTCTTTCTTTTGATAATGTTTCTGTTTATACTCTCTTGTAACAAGCATAGTTTTAAAAGGCACAAGGCGCAAAGGTCTCTTGGAGCCTTGAGGCGCAAGGCGCACTTAAGGCGTGGGTTTTTGTGAAGTGAAATGTGACTTTGGATGTGCATAAATTTTGTAAAATATGACTCAAAGTATGATTGTATTGATAAAAAAAAAAAAAATTCCTAATATTTAAAGAAATTTCGATGAAAAAAAAATAAAATTATATAAATTTCAATATATAATTACAAATTTTGAGAATAAATGTGTTTTAAAAAGAAACTATAGTATATAAGGCGCGCCTCTTCAGTAAGGCGCATGTCTTTGAAGGCGAGGCGCTATAACTAGGGAGTGGTTGTGCCTTGAGCCTAGGCGTGCCTTAAGCACGCCTTTCACAACTATGGACTAACAAGTAAATAAGAATGAGTGTTAGCATTCATTTTAAAAATGCAGATACTGCTAATTTACATAAGATAGAGTTTGCGGAACAGCGTTTGTATGAAAAAACTCACTATTTATTCCAACTTCAGATAAACTGTTTACATGTTCAAACTAGTCCATGTTAAATTGCCCTTATCATGAATTAGATAGTTCCATCAGCCTGCATTAAAATCTTGGGTTTTCTAAACTGGCCTCTGCTGTAAACCCTGTTTGAATTTCATAATTCAGTTGATTGTGTTAGGTTGTTCAATGATTAATGTAATTTGTTTTGCTATAGATTGATCTTGTTGAGCCAGTATCACACTTCTTGGAGGCTGCCCGTGAGAATTTGGCTTCTGGAAAACTTATGTTTTCAGAAATGCACAAGGCCACCAACTTTTATTGTGTTCCACTTCAGGTAAATCTTCTCGGATAATACTCATGTAAACATAATAAAAACTGTGCTACACACATGTATAAGTTCAAAGTGAATAGTTGCTATAGATCGCCGTTTCAATAGATCTACAGATTTGAAGTTTGATATGTGATATCTTGATTTGAATATATCAACTCCTTGATAGTTTAAGAAGGTTGCTTAACAAAGAGGTGAAAAGAATAGGAGAAAGAATGATCAATTGATAATGTACTCATCTCCTGATAAATTTTTAGTGATGCTAACTTATATGCATGTCAAGAACCGCTTGGTTTGCCCCCCTGTAAAGGAAGTGGTTGCATTTTGTTGTCTTAGAGTAACTGCATAGAGCTTTGACTTATCTTTGTTTTCTTATAGAAAGATGTTACTAGCACCTAGGCAGATGATTCATTTAACTGTGATCATCAGAAAATAGAATATTTTAATTCGTAAAATGGGATTTCAAGTTTCATCTGATTTCATATGAATGTTATGAATCTAGCTTCCTTTTGTGAAAATAGGCTGAAACATTCAGTTTTAGATGGGAACTCTAGGTGAAAGCACCAATCTTCCTATTATTTAAAACTGTCCTGCTTTTATACAATTTGGATCATTCTTGTCTGTCCTGGACTATTCGGTTGCATTTCCTCAGTGTCATTAGAATTTTCCTAGGTGCTGAAAAGCATACAGGGTCAGTGAGTCGCACTTGATGCCCCTTGCTTTGGTGGGTCTGTTAGCTATCCGAACCGTTCAATTCATAGAACTCTGCCGCATTTTTGGAATTTGGCTTTTAGCTACACCTCTTCTGTCGGTTTTTAACCAATATAAATGTTGTTTTCAACAATCAATACTGTTAATTTTTCATCCTTGATGTCTTATAAAATTAACAAAATAATAATAATAATTATTCAAAATGTTAAATATTATACCTCACATCATTAGTAGCATTATACTATGTAGAGATATCCATCTTGTCTAAATGCATATTCTACTTACATCAGAATAAAAAACAAAATAAGAGAATGAACATTTTAGAAAAGCTTTTGGCATCATCACCATATTCATCATAGAAAATGGACTTGTCATCCCATCGATTAGGACTAGATTGATAGCCCTCCATCTCATTATCACTATGATTGATAATATAATATTTCATTTTATATTAGATTGAATGAATTTACCAGCTAAGTATCTTTAATCTAATCAATTCATGGTCAAAGGTGACCACTTCTATATCTTGTGCCTTTCTCATGGCAATGGCCTAGGTGTCACCTCTTTGAAGCGACCTTATCTGGTCTTCAAGAGGTAACTTTATTAGTCTTTAGGCAGGTTACCTAGGCAATAACCTTTGATAATATTGGTTTCTTTTCATATCAATAAAAAAAATGGTTTCTTTGCATATATTTTCCTTAGTACTTTTGGTATTTCCCTTTTATATATTGCTTTTTTAATCAATTAAAAACAAAGGGGTTTTAGAACACTTTTCATATCACTCAAGGAGTGACAATTTATTATTATTATTATTATTATTTATATCACTCAAGGAGTGACAATTTATTATTATGATTATTATTCACTATGTATATAACATTATAATATACTTTTTTTACCAGGATTTGAATCTAGATCTCCTCTAACCCTTTTAACACTTGAGTCAGGCCTCGTAATATCAATAATCTATCTTTTTAATATGTAAAAAAAGTTAGAGTATTTATAATTTGGTAAGTTAGAATAATTCAAGTATATTTCCTCCTCATAATAGATACCATTTCTATTGTTTCTATAGTTTGAAAACCAAATATAAAAAATATACTTTTTTTCAAGCGTTTCAACTATTTATTAAAATATTAAAAACCAACAACATTGTTAAAATAATTTTTTTGATGAAAATCTTATTAAAATTCAAAACTATTTTATCATCAAAAGTATTGAAATTTAATAAACTAATTATATAATTGAATAAAAATCACTAAATACATTATTTAGATATAAAGACAAAAATTAACTTTTCAAAAAAATATAAAGACAATAAAGTACAATCATAATCTAAAATTTTAATTGAATATTTTACCTTTTCTTAATTTCATTATTCTCATCTAGAAATAATAATGAGGCGAGTTAGAGACAGATCACCTCCATCCCAACCCCTTGTTACTAGGGATGATAATGGGGCGGGTTTTTTCAAGTCCTTGCCCCGCCTTGCCCCTAATGGGACGGGTTTGAGATAAAATTAATTGGGTTTGGGTGTTTTTCATTTAATTTTAATTTTAGCTGTATAGATAATTATTCTAAAATAGTTTTATTAGGTTTTCTTAAAATGTTTATTTTGATAAATCTATAATTTGTTGCCTATAAAAAAAAATCTATAATTTGTTGTGATTATTCTTCAATATTTTAATTTTATTAGGTTTTTTTGATGATGCTATTTTAAAATTAAGTAATAAAGAGTTACGGAAAATTATGGATTTTTTTTGGATAACATTAAAGATATTAGTTTTATTTTTATACTATTATTTAAAATTTTTAAAATATTAAGTGGTACAATTTTTTTATGTGATATTTAAACCGAATTGAATCCAACCGATTTAAATTACTTTAATCGGTTATTATCTATAAATCGAACCGATTTTATCGGTTTTATATTTCAAATTATTGGTCTCGGTTCTAAATTTTTGAAATATAAAAGTAAAAAAAGATTATAATATGAAAATTATAAATATTATAAATAAAAATTATTATGAATAGGAATATATATATAAATATCTATTTAAAATATTAGTATTTAATTTGTATATTTATTAAATTATTTATTGCTATAGGTGAAAGTATTTATATATTTAAAGTAAATTTACTTTAATATATTATTACAAAAAATATAATAAAGAAAATAAAAACTAATGAATAAATAAAATTTTAAAAATAAACCTTTTAATTAAATAGATTTTCAAAATAAGTGAAATAAGATATTATCTTATAAAAATAATTAAAAATAGAAGATTAAAAATTATAAAATTTAATTTATTTAAAGGATGGAAAATGGGGGGTATTTTCTACGGAAAAAAAAACTGGGTGGAAGGGGAAGGCCGGGTGTGGTGTGTGGGGAGGGAGGGTTGCGGTGTGGGAGAGATAGAGGGGTTGGGGTTATGGGCATTTTTGTCTCCTCAAAATATATAGGCTTCTGCTGAATTTTTGTGATGTTGCATTTTGATGGTTTGATACGTTCTTTATGAAATATGGGGCCCATCTACCCCTATAGCATAATATTTAAAAGTTGGAAAATGGATGGTATTTTCTATGAAAAAACAGAAAAAAAAACTTTAATAGGGTAAGCATCAAGTGCTATTCGAGATCATCGAAAGGAAAAAGTTTCATAAAGCCTCACTACAGAAATGTTCTAAAAACTTATCACACTGCTACTTTATTACATTGTTGAGTATCATATACATTGACAACTATGATGAGCTAATTGATTTGATCCTCGATGGAGAAATATTTCAAGTGATGGTGGTACTCTCCCGGTGCATGCACATTAATGGAGTAAATCCTACAGGCTGGGAAAATAATGTGACTTCTGTTAATTCTTGTATCTTTGTCTCGTGCTCTAGGTGATTTTTCAGTCCCATGGTAATTTTTTTTCGCCTTTTCTTTAGGAGTTCACTCCAGAAACAGGGAGGTATGATGTTATATGGATTCAGTGGTGTATTGGGCACCTTGCAGACGACGATTTCATTGCATTCTTCAAGAGAGCAAAGGTAGACTAAATCTTCCTGAATTCAATCAAATTATGAAATATATTGCTATATGTTGGTTGGTGCTACCTCATAAAAAAGAAGCCTAAACTTTTGATGTTGGTTCTACTGAGACCCATGGGAAGGAATTAAAAGACCAATGCAATCTTTAAGCTTCCTACTGTTTCTTTGTTACTCTAAAAAATACTAACTCGAAGACTGATTGCTTGATCTCAGATTCAAAAGACTTTAACTTGGATTTGAACATGAAAATTTTAAGTACATTCTTTGATCTCTAACTTCATTTTGGATTTGAATGAATTCGGAGTTCAAATTCTTTTCGGTGCTTGTGAGCTTTGAAAGGACAGTTATATTAAAGGGCTAACTGAATATTATACTGGCCTTAAAGGCCACTTATTCTGCATAATTTGGTTAAAATAGTAGAGCAAGTTTTAAAATTAGTTTCAAGGCTATGAGGACAATTTATCACCCAAAAATATCTAACATACCCTTAATATGGTTTTTTTAAAAAGGGCAATCTCCATTTCCAGCTAATAGGTCTAAAATCCATATAAAATGCATATTTGAAACAAAAGGATTGAAGTTTATGCCATTGGATGATAGGTGCCACATGAGCACTGCAACTATTTAATATATTAAAAAATTTATATGTAAGTCTTCATGATAATTAGTTTATTAAGATTTCAAGAAAGTTTCAAAAATAATAAATAAAATATTTCTCAAAATATATTTAATTTTCTTATAATTTCAATTTACAACTATTATCTTAATTTAATGTTTGGTTATTATTATTTTTTATTTTGACTTTGTATTTTAAATTCAATTACATGATGACTATATAAGGGATGTACAAACTGTATATCAGCAATTTACGTACATGTTTTTCTCCATTTTCTTTGTTTCTTTTTCATACCAAACTGCTAGAACTTTTTTTGTATACACATGTACAAATGTTAAATTTTCTTTTTCTTTTTCACCTTTTTATATGTATACAAGCCAATTATACTAAATCTACCAGACATGTTCACAATTTTACTAACATCTACAAAAACATGCAAAATGTATTCACAATAAGCAAACTTGTACAGTTCTTGAAAACTAGTACAAGTGCCTTATATATTTAGTAAAAATGAATTATACATATGTGAAAATATAAAAAATTGACTTTGAACTATATGCATTTGTGTAAACAATGTTTCCGGTGCTATAAAAAAATCTAATTAATAAATAAATAACAAACAAACAAAGAAAATGAAGAAAAACACAAATATATTCACAATCAATAACTTGTACAAGTCCTGTCCACCTATTACAAGTACCTTGTACATTTAGTATATGTGAAGAAATATAAGAAAATGATACTTTTCTTATTGGTTGAATGAATTAAATAGGACAGGTCCTCCCTACTTATATACATCAAGATGACTTAAAAAGCAAACAAATCAAGTACAAAAAGGAAGAACAAATATTATACAAGAAAGATAGGAAATAAATTAAAGGATATTCTAAGAATATCCTTTAATTTATTTCCTATGATTTTCAACACTCCTCCTCAAGTTGGAGCATATAGATAATATGCACCAAGCTTGTTACAAATGAACTGAATCCTTGGACCTTAGAGAGACTTAGTGAAAATGTCTGCTAGGTGGTCACCCGAGTTGATGAAACTAGTAGTCATTCATCCTGAGGCAATCTTTTCTCGAATGAAGTGACAATCCACTTCAATATGTTTGGTCCTCTCATGAAAGACTTGGTTGGAAGCAATTTGTAGGGTCGCTTGGTTATCACACACGTGTCATTTGGCCGTCCTTCCCAAATCTTAGATTTCACGAAGAGTTGTTTTGATAATATAAAATTCGCGAAGTTGCCAAAGCCGTAGCTCGATACTTAGTTTAAAAGCCTTTAGACTTGACCCACTTACATTTTGTTTCTTACTTTTCTAGGATATTAAGTTTGCCTCCGATAAATACCTGATATTACGAAGTGGAGCGTTTGTCTGCAATGGCGCAACACGTCATCCTGATATCGACAATTTGGTGTGACATTTGTTTCATATAACACTTCACGGCGGTGTTCGCTGAAGTATAACGGAGAATACGGATCCTGATATCGATGGCTATCACATGGTAATTCGCGAGAACTAACTACTCATAGGAAAGAGATGTGGTAGGGTGATGGTAAGGTAGTTTAGTCTTCGGCGCAATTAGTCGATGTCTCCGCGGGCAAGTAGAAACTCCCCTGTCTCGATACAAGCTTGACGGCCGGATCCATAGGGTGTCTCACGGGTTCCGATCCTAGCGTATCGGTTTCCTCGATATATCCTAGACATACTTCCTGCGAGACACCTTTGCAGAATTAGGCCAGGCTATCTCGATCACCGAGAGAAAATACTTGAGTTTTCCCGAGTCTTTTGTTTGAAAGTGGTTGAAGATATATTTATTTAGGATTTTTGAATCTGATCGATCTTGTCTATTATATGATATCGTCGCATAAACAATCGAGATAGATGTCTTTGTCTGATGATGTATGATGATAGAAGAGAGAGTGATGCGATGTCACTTCGAGTCTATCTTAGAACTCGTACCATAGAGTTAAAGCGGCAATTGGCGGGAAGGGGACTACTTTGGCCGCTATAGGAATGACGTAGTGCATACTAAACAGACTCCCCTTGAGCAGCAGGTCGGGCGGTTGCTCCCGTATCACCTCCGGTGAGGTTGCCTTGGAAAGACATTCTTGATGTTCAAATACGAGTTAGAGCTCGCTGTGACGTAGATAGAAGGCGAGCGAAGTCATCTTGGAAACAGGGGAGAAAGTGTCATAATAATTGGAGCCATATATCTGAGTATACCCCTTGGCAACCAAACGAGCCTTAAGATGATCCTCCACGATCATTGGACCAGTTTACTTGATATAAACCCAGCGGCTTGACATTCAGGGGACGCTGCGGTAAAGGACTAGGTCCCATGTGCTAGTAGAATGCAAAGCAATCATTTCTTTAACCATTGCTTGTTTCTAGCTCAGATGAGAGACGACCTCATGGAGAAATAGAAGACAAGGTGGAAATAAAAGCAGAATATGGTGAAGATAAACGATGGTAAGATAGGAAAGTATAAATAGGATGGGGATTAGGAGAGGAATGAGTACCTTTCGTATGGTCAGCGGGGGACAGAAAGACCGGCGTCGTGGAGGAGGGCATCATAGGGGATGAGTCATCAGGAGGCTTGATGTCGGTACCCAGATGACGAGTATAAACTTGTAACGGATGAGGTGGAGTAGTTGGGGACTTAGATGATAAGGCCGGAATGGAAGGAGGTGGGGGTAGAGAAAATAAAAGAATGTTAAAAAAAGGTGACATCAGTGAAAATGAAGTATCGATGTGTATCAGGAGAATAACATTGGTACCCCCAGTTGAAGGCGGGAATAACCAAGGAAGATCCACTTTGCGGCCTTAGTAGAAAGTTTATCTCGGCCAGGATTAAGTATGTGGACAAAAACAAGTGCATCCAAAAACACGTAGAGGGAGACAAAAAAGGGGTTGATTAGGAAAGAGAAGAGAATGAGGAACTTGATCACCCAGGACAGAAGAGGGCATGTGGTCGGAATCGATAGCGGGTTGAATAAGTCACAGCGTTGAGCGTGTGGTGGAGGAGAAGAGTGCGAGCTATCTCAACTAAGTGACGATTTTTATGCTCAACCACCCCATTGTGTTGTGGAGTATAAGCAAAAGAAGACTGATGAAGGATTCCATGGGAGGATAAAAAGTCAGAGAAAGGGGCAAAGAGGTATTCCAAGGCATTATCACTGCGTAAGATGCGAATAGAAGTATGAAATTGATTGCGAATCTTAGCAAAAGAATTTTGGAATATTGAAAATTGCTCAGTTCGACTCTTCATTAAAAATAGCCAAGTACAATGGGAAAAATCATTAATAAATGTAACAAAATACCAGAAACTTAAAGTAGACGCAATTCAGGACGGACCCCAAACATTAGTGTGGATGGGCTCAAAAGGAGACTTGGTTCGGGACTCTAAGCACTTAGGGAATGAAACAGGAGTATGTTTTCTAAGCTGACACGACTCACTCTAGTGAAGATAAGCTGAAAAGCAAGAAACCATATTCCGGAGTTTGGAAATGTTTGGATGATCGAGATGGTGATGGACGAGAAGAGGTTCATCCGTGGAAGTGTAGACAATAGAAGATGGGGTCGAACTGAGATGATAAAGGCCTTGAGACTCATGTCCTATGCCAATTGTCCTCTTTGATTCCGGTCCTACAAGGTGACAGAAGAGTGAGAAAAGGTAATTGAACAATTAAGGTCATAGCTTAATTTGCTAACAAATATAATATTAAATGGAGAATCAGGGACTTAGAGAACAGAAGTAAGAGGTAAAGATGGGAGGGGACATGCGGACCCGATGCCTTTGGCCATGGTTTGAGTCCCATTGGCCAAAGTAATCATAAGTAAGGGTGAAGTTATAGTAAGGGAAGAGAAGAGATCCTTATTACCAGACATATGATCAGATGCATCGGAATCGAGAATCCATGGACCAAGAGAGTGTGTAAGATAGGCAGAGGCATTATCGATTACGGGCAAATGAAAACGATGGAGCGGTTGGTGGCATGAGTGAGGCGAAGGAACTCCTCATGTTCACTAGGCGTAAGAGTCACTCCCTGAGATGGAGGCGAAGGCTGATCCTCAGCTGGAAGTGGAGGTGGAGGTGGTTTAGAGGCGAGCTACATGATAAGTGCGAGGCGGATGACCATGTAACTGATACCACTAGTCTCGAAGGTGACCTTGTTGATTACAATAGGTATAATAAAGTCGTTGACCTCTGCTTCCGTGGCCACCACGAATACTCCGAGAATCTTCGCAGGGGTTAGATGGAGCAAGCATCACCAAGGTGTTTAGGGAAGCCTCAGAGGGTTGAGACCGAGTTGTAGTGGATGAATGGCGTATTAATTGAGCAAAAATGTCATCAAAGGTCTGGATGGTGTAGCCAGTGAGGATCTGTTCCTGGATATTGTCAAACTCTGTGCTAAGTTTAATAAGAGTAAGGATCATATAGATTTGATTTATGTTTGACAAGTAGGTCTTGGAATTAGTGACTTTGGGCAAGACTGATATGAGCTCATTTTTCAATGTAGACATATGCCCAACAAAAGAAGATAATTCCATACTAGGCTGCTCTAGACTATCAACGGAAGAGATGACATAGTAGAGGCGTTGAACATCATTAGTATATAAATTCTTTGCTTAGGTCCAAAGAGGCTGATAGGTCTGATAATCCCCAAGGTTGTCGAGTGTTTCGGGCTCTATGGACTGTTAGAGAATATTACAGAGTAAAGCGTCATGTTTTCACCATTGAGGGCGTTTATCTGTAGCAACACTAGACTTCGTAGAGGTCAGATGGTCTTCAACACCATTTCCGGTAAACCATAATATAACAGAATTGGCCTAAGATTGATAGTTATCACTTCCCTTGAGTTGATTGGCAGTTATCATGAGAGTTCTAGCCAGAAACAAAGAAAAGCTCGAAGCTTTTTCAGCCATAATGGGAAAAATCGACAAAATCAACAAGGAGACCAAATACTAGGGTTAAAAAATGCAGTTGCAAAGGTGAGAAAAGCCTATGGATGATGCTGAGGCTCGGAAAAATTGAGAACAATCATTGTAGCCATAGGTAGGCCATAAAATCTGTAGAAGTCTAGGGTTTCATGGCGTGGGAGAAAGGGGCGAAAATCCCGGATGCGGGCCTCGGTGGAGGCCAGGCGGGGAGGGCGCGCCAGGGAGGGATACAGGCTAGGCCCCAGGAGAATGTGATGTCTGGAGACTTGGCCACGTGCCGTCATGCGCCATCCATGAGCCGATGCATGGTGGCTGCGCTGCTGGGATGAGTCATACGTGAAGGCGCGTGAATCTTGAACGCGGTTTCTTTGGCGTGTAAGGTCGACGGCTTGATAGACAATGGTGGGGTTGTCGGCCGGAATGGAGTAGTTGTCGGAAAAGGTCACCAAGAGGTTTTACGGCCTTGAAGGTCCCGGCGGTTACAAAGGGTTAGGGCTTCTTGAGAGACGAGGTTTGTGGTGGTCAGAATAAGACACAACCATTAGGCTGTTGGAATTGAGAACACGACGAAGCCCTAACCTGAACCTTCCATGGCTTTGATACCATGTAAAGAAATATAAGAAAAGGATACTTTTCTTATTGATTGAATGAATTAAACAGTACAGGTCCTCCCTACTTATATACATTAGGATGACTTAAAAAGAAAACAATTCAAGTGCAAAAAGGAAGAACAAATATTGTACAAGAAAGGTAGGGAATAAATCAGAGGATATTCTAAGAATATCCTATGATTCTCAACAGTATAGGTACCTTGTATATATGTGAAAATGTAAAATATATATACATATATTGGAAACTTATACATATGTAAACAATATTTCTAGTGGTTTGTTATAAAAAACAACCTATTTTGTTTGATATAAAAAACAACCTATGATAATAAAAAATTAAATATAGAATAAAAGAATGCAAATTGATAAGTGTAAATGGGATAGGGTAGTTTGGTCTGTAAAATGTGGATAGAACTCGTTTGAGTTGGAGGATTTTGTGTTTGAACTCCTTCTCTCTCTTAGATTTATTTATTATTATTTTTTATTTCTTTAATCTTATTTTATCATATGACTTACGAGTAGGACAGGAAAGACTCTTATCCCACTTTAACTAAAATAGACACAGGTTTGTGCATCTATAACAAACATAGAAATTTGGAGATGACTCACCAAGACATTTTGGTATGAACAATGTATAGTAATTTTTGTAATTAGAATTTGGGGGAAAAATCATCGCTAAAAAGTCCAAAAAGTTTGTTTTTGTAAATTTTGTGATGCACCTATGCATTAATAAGCCCATATTTTGTTGAATTAAACTTTTCAAAATCCATTTTTTAATGTTTTTATAAGATATGACCCAATTTAACTTTTTTTATCCTATTATCTTTTAATGAAGTTAGTTTTACTATTGTGCGTAGAGTAGCATTGCACTTGAGTCCACATATGTAAGCAGCAAATTATTCTCTTGATACTTCATACTTCCAATATGTATGCATTCATACATGAGTATGCATATTTTACTTAAGGAAAACAGGAAAACTTTCTAATACACCATATGGTAAACAAGTAAAATGACAAACTCTGTCAAAAAAAAAAAAAAAAGCAACTTTGTCATTTAAAATTTAACGATTATGAGTATTTAAACCATTAGGCCACCTTTTTTTTAATCTTAGTTATGATTTGCTGCTTACACGTATTTGAACCATTCATTGAGAAATGTAGCTTACTTCTTTCTTAGGATGTTTGAAAAAAGTGATATTTTAGAAGTTGATCTAAAATGCCACTCTCTCCTCTCAGTTTTCTTCCTCGTTTGCTTTTGAAGCTTGTATGTTTGTTTCTTTCATCTCTTTGTTTGCTGTGGCTACCAACAAGGAGGCGTTGGTGACTGACCTGTGGGACTCTTCTAGGGAGGAAGGAGGATGGATCCCTCGCTTTGTTAGATCTTTCAGTGATTAGGAATTGGATGAAATCCTTTGTCTCCTCAATACCATACAATGAAAGAAAATTATTGAGAGCCAAGAGGACTTGATGTTTTTCAAGGAGACAAAAGATGGGAGTTTTTCGGTGAAGCTTCTCTTTAAAGCACTGGATCGATTTGAAAATGTTGTGTTCCCTTATAAGTTCATTTGGAATTCTTGAGTTCTTACTAAAGCGAGTTTTTTTGCTTGGGAAGCCTCTTAGGGGCAAAGTTTTAACCCTTGACCATTTAAAGAAGAAGGGGAAGGACTTTAGCTAACAAATGTTTCCTCTGTGGGAAGGAGGAGGAGACGGTTGATCATTTGTTAGTCCATTGCCCAGAGGCTAGAGTTCTATGGGAACTCCTCTTAGCTATTGTCAGGTAATGAGTGTTCCCGTCTGCTAGAGACCCTCCTCTCTCGTGGGATGCTCAGGAAGAAGCATAAAAGCTGACGGCAACCCCTCTAAGAATTTTTTGGTCCATTTGGCTACATCGCTTTTGAAAACAAAGATTTCTTAGCTCAAAGGATGAAAACCTCCTTTATTTGTAATCTCTGGTCTTGGCCAAATGTGTACATTGTTGAGTTAGCTTGCATCCCTGCTTATTTTTCGACTTTGGCTGAGTCATAGGCTTATGCTGAGATAGTTTTTTGTAAGGGGTTGGTTTTTTGTCTTGCCTTTCTTTTTTTCTTGTCCTTGTCACTTGGTGGGACCCTCTTGTATACCTATGAGACCCTTTGGGTACTCTTTTGATGAATTTATTTGCTTTTACTCATAACAAAAGTTTGTTTAGTTGCATTTCTCAATTTTATTCGTTACAAGTATTCATGTGGAATATATATATATATTTTTGATTTGATAAGCAAAGCAAAAGAAAGTCAACAAAGTATATAGGAAGTATACATGGAAAAAAGGAGAAACAAAAAGCCTCACCAACCCCTCAGTTGGAGGCTACCCACTCCAAAAAACCTGTAAGTGAAGAGAATTCTTCACCTATGTACAAGCTATTCCAACTCCACAAAGTGGATACAGTTAAGGATTAGTTTCCTAATCCATTTAGGAATATTTTCTTTCTTTCCTTTTCCCTTTAGTCTCCTATTTAAACTCTAACTTTGTTTCCTTTATTTGCTCTAACACTTAGGAGTATAAATATGTATGTTCCCTTACTTCTTTAAGGAATGAAAATCAAAGAGTTATTTTTCTCTTCAAATGGTATCAAAGCCACTTATCTCGACCACACTTTTCTGTGAGCCTATTTTCCTGTCAATTCTTTTCCGGCAGCCCTCTTTCCTACAAATTCCCTTCCGACAACCCTTTTTCCGGGCCCTCTCTTTTGGTAGCCCTTTAACGACAACCCTCTTTTCTAGAGTCTCTTTTCCGACAAGCCCTTCCGACTGTGTCCTTCCAATCCGCCTTTTCTGGCCCCATCAACTCGCCGCTTATCAATTCCGGCGGACACATCTAGTGGCTATGTCTCACTTCTCGTCACATCAACTTGCCGCACCGGCCACATCAACTCATCGTAGTCAATTCCAGGCGCACATGTAATGACTGTGTCTCACTCCGCCACATCAACTCGCCAGTCAATCTCCGACGACTTTTCTAAATCACCCGCATCTACTCATCTGACAAGCACATGTCTAACAAACTGTGCATTAGATTAAGTACATGTGTAACTCCGGTTGAGGAATCATAGGATATTCTTAGAATATCCTATGATTTATTCTCTAAGATACCTTAGAATATCCCCTATTATTCCCCGTGATATTCTGTATCATCATTCTATTTATTCCATCTTTCGTATGTATATGCGTGTCTCTATACTATATAAAATGATCCCACTATCTTATCAATAAGAAAAACATCATTTTCTTATATTTCTTCACATGGTATTAGAGCCATGGTTGGTTCTGGAGTGAGTTACCGGCGGATCTTCGCTGGATCTCTTTCATGATCTTCTCAATCTGATCTTCTCCAACGTATCAAGGATCTTCTCCGTTGGATCTTCTGAGTTGGATCTTTTCATTCGGATCTTCTTCGACGGATCTTCTCCGACGGATCTTCTCCTACAAATCTTCTCCGACGGTTCTCAATCTGATCACATCAACTTCATCGTGGAACACCTCGGGTGTCGCTTTGCTGTCGGCATCGGATAGGATTAAGTACACCTTTATAACAAGCTTGAGGGGGAGTGTTGAAAATCATAGGATATTCTTAGAATATCCTTTGATTTATTCCCTAGGATATTCTTAGAATATCCTTTGGTTTATTCTATTCTTTTGTATATATATAGGTGTCTTTATCCTATGTACAATGAACTCACTCATTCATCATCAATAAGAAAAGTATCATTTTCTTATATTTCCTCACATAACCCATTTGACCTATACGCAAATTGGAGGAAATAAGTATGACAAGCTTCCTAATCCAATTAAATCTTTTCCTTTCTTTCCTTTTCTTTAGTCTCCCACTGCATTCTCTAACTTGTTTCCTTTATTTGCTCTAACACTTAGAGTATAAATATGTATGTTCCCTCACTTCTTTAATGAATGAAAATCAAAGAGTTATTTTTCTCTTCACAAATACAAAAGAATGCTTTAACCTCTATACAACTAAAGTCCCATCCCTAAAGGCTACACGGTTTCTCTCCTTCCAAATTGTCCAAAAAATGCAAAGGGGAACAGATTTCCAGAATTTTCTTTACTTTTTCCCCACAAAAGAGCCCTTCTAGCTAATTAAAGCCTCCTTGATCATCTTAAAGATTTTAAGCGATGCCAACAAGAGAGAGAAACACCGCAAAGGCTGTCTACCCGCATAAAGCAGTAACAAGAGATGATGAATGGCTTTCCAGCACAACCACACAAAAACATATATTTGAAGAAGCACCCTTCTTTGCACTATTCAAGGTTAGACCTACTCACGCTTCTCAAGCAAAATGGAAACCCAGGATAAAGACACCAATATCTTTTGACTGAAACAGAGATACAAGGCCGTAATGAAGCATTTCGTACATCACGTGACTTTAAAAGCGAGAGATCTTGTCTCCCCTTCGGGAACAAGACCGAGCTCAAGAGAGACCCTTTCTTTTTGCAGGGCATTAAGAAAATTTGCAACCATATCCACTTCCCAATCATTGAAAGCACAAGCAAAAGTGGGCTTCCAACCGACTCTACCATTAGAAAGGTCCCAGACCTCTTCAACAGTTTTGGATTTATTCACAACTAGGGCAAAAAGAGAGGGAAAGGTGAGGTTGAGGGTCAGAGACTCCAAAACATAAGCCTTCCAAAACTAAATCCTAGTTCCATTTATGATCCTGATTCCAATTTTCGACTTATTCGATTCTTAAAGATATCCTTCCAAAACTCATTTCCATGCCCTGCCTCCTGCACTCCAACCAAACTCATTAGTCCTAAACTTTCAGCATATTAGACATTTCCAAGTGCAATCCACTTTGTAGCTTAATCTCTAACTCCATTTATCCAACAAGGCTTTGTTCAAGGAACAAGCTTAGACCTGTGCCACTCGCTTTTGTTAACATACCGCATCCCATTTTATCAAGTGAAAATTTTTACCATGTTCCCCTCCTCCCCAAAGAAAGTCTTTATGCAAACTTTTCTGTCTCTAGCCACAACAACACATTCCTCGACCAAGAACATCTGTGATAGGTCATAGCAAGAGTGCTTCTGATCAATGTTATCCTCCCTCCTTGTAGATATAGCCTCCAGGGCTCAGTTTTCAGGTAGTTTTTCCTCAACATTATCCTAGACAAGCCATAGATTTGTGAGGGAAGTGGAGGGAAGGTTTCCAACTTGGTAACCCAAAACAGTAGCTAGAACCTCCAAATTTTCAATAGCCCCAACTGGATGTAGCTCACACTCTTGTCTAGATTAATTCTCAAGCTAGAGGAAGCTTTGAACTAGAATAACACCTAGATGAGATATAAAAGGATTCCTCTGGCGGCTTCTCAAGAAGACTATTTTGTCATCCGCAAAGGGACGCCCCCTCCCTATCACTAAGAGAGCGGCCAATAATAAAGCCCCCTGCCCCAACCTTTCTTAGCAATATGCATAAAACCTCCATACCTATGATAAAGAGGTACAGGGAGAGCGGATCCCCTTGCCTCAGGCCTCGGGAACTAGGGAAAAAACGACCCAGAACCCCATTTACCCAAACATAAAACCTAGTAGTGGAAATACACCACCAGATCCACTGCATCCATTTAGAACCAAACCCCATACAATGTAACGTCTTCATTGTGTGAACTCTAGTTCACATCACAAAAGCTTTTCGATGTCAAGTCTGTAGGATCACTCCTACTTCCTTTTTTTTTTTTTTTTTTTCTGCCAATAGTCAATAATTTATTTGCGAATAAGGACACATTGGTAATTTGATGCGCTTCCACGAAGGCATTCTAAGCCTTAGAGACAATTTTCTCAACCATTCTCTTTAGACGATTAGCTAGCACTTCAGCCAGAATCTTGTAGAGACTACCCAACAAGTTTATGGGCATGAAATCCCTCCAATACTCAACACCTCCCTTTTTTGAAATCGGGACAAGAAAGGTGGCATTGAGGCTCCTGGTGAAAGATTCATGCGGCTTATGGAACTCCTTAAACAACTCCATGATTTGCTCTTTAACAAAGTGCCAAGACTCCTACCAAAAAGCTATGGTGAAACCATCAGGACCCGGGGCCTTGTCACCTTCCATCTCATTCAAGGCAATGAAGACTTCCTCCTCCTTGAAGGGCATTTCTAGGTTTCTGGCCTCATTAGGACTTGGGGTAGCAAAATCTAACCTGTCAAGCTCTGCTCTCCATCCCAGGTTATCGATAAGAAGGGATTGAAAAGCTTTGGATATACCCTCTCTTATCTCAAGATCCTTGGAAAGCCAAACGCCATTGATTTCAATTCTAGCAAACGTATTATTCCTGAAATGAGAATTTGCCATATGGTGAAAGAAACTAGTGTTTTTGTCACCTTCCCTTAACCAGGTCTCCTTGGAATTTTGCCTTCAATGGATTTTTTCCAAGGTAATCCACCTTTTAAAGGAGTCCTTTGCCTCCTTCTTGGCCTCAATTTTCTCTCAAAACAAACTCCTCTCTTTTTCAACACGATCCCAAGCCTCCACTTGAGCAAGCAAGAGTTAGCATCTTGTTAACTTCCTCCCTATCGAAGCAATCCTTGTTCAAGGCTTCGAGTCAATCTTTATTTTGATTTTACTAGAAGGATGTAGCCAAGGTCAGAGCCCCACATAGTCACCCCTTGCCACCATCATCTTACCAAATCTTGGAAACCCTCCGCTTTCTCAAACCCACAATTTTCCAACCACTCTTTGTACGATTAGTCAGCACCTTAGCTTAATCTTATGTACTACCCAATTAGCTTATGGGCTTGAAATCCCTCAAATCCTCAACGCCTCCCTTTTTTGGAATCAGGACAAGAAAGGTGGCATTAAGGTTCTTGGTGAAAGATTCATGCTCATAGAACTCCTTAAACAACTCCATGATTTCCTCTTTGACAAAGTGCCAAGACTCCTGTCAAAATGCTATATTGAAACCATCAGAACTCGGGGCTTGGTCACCTTCCATCTCATTCAAGGCAATGAAGACTTCCCCCTCCTTGAAGTGCATTTCCAGGTTTCGAGCCTCATCAGGACTCAGAGTAGAAAAATCTAACATGTCAAGCTCTGCCTTCCATCCCAGATTATCCATAAGAAGGGACTAAAAAGCATTGGATATACCCTCTCTTATCTCAAGATCCTCGGAAAGTCGAACGCCATTGATAAACCATTTCCCCCCCTGCACCAATTACGTTGCCATAAGAACTGTTACCCCTCTCGTAGTTAACACAGAACTCTAATCTTTTAGTTCTCATTAGACGGCCTTTTTCACCCATGTTGTTAAGGATCTTCTCCTCTTGGATCTATAGTTTTGAATTTTTTGATTTCCTTTCATCCCCAAGTAATAGAGAAACCAAGAACTGCCGAAATTCTTCGACTTGGGCTTTATTCCAAGAGTCCCATTGCTGTTGTCCTGGTGCACAAACGCCACCTCTAGACCTTCCTCATGAGGATCTCCCTCACAGGACCCCGCGAATCCTCAAAATTATTTTCTCGACACCCTGACAGAGATTCATTCATAGAAGTGTCTCTCGGGATAGTAGCTAGAGGCTGAGGGGTCCCTTAGAAAACAGCACACTAATTGCCAAGTAAACAGCTCACGAGGAGAGGCCTAGCAAAAAAGACCAAAGAAGTAGAGAGAGGAAGTTCATCATACTTGTCTTCTTTAGAATCCAAAGCATCCACTAATAAGGGGGCAAGGGATTCATTGATCTCCAAGCAAAGCTCCTTCGATAGAGAGCAGTCGACTTTAGTATCAATAAAATCTTGAGCTTGGATTGACTTAAAAGATGTCTAGGCTTGAATTCCGTATCGAGGAATAAGTCAGGTTGGCAAATGAGAGTCCAAATTTTCTCGCCTAGCCCAGATCCACAGCAGTCAAGTGGATCGGGGCCCTCCTCCCAGGCTGATCTCTGGGATCCCTTAACTAACCCAGATCCATAAAGATTGAGTGGACTGGGCTCCTTCTCCTCCAGACTACTCTTTGGTGAGATCCAGGCCCAAAGGCCTGGATTGAATTGACCCATAGGCTCGGCCCAGATCATTGGATGGGAGAGATTCAGATGTCTCTTCTTGATGGCTTGTCAACGCCTCGATCGACGAGCCACTCGTATGCTCTCGAGGCTTGATTTGGGGAGTTGAGGGCATCACTCCCATGCACTCACGCTGATGCGATTTCACCTTCTCCCTTCTCTTACCTAACTATTTTTCCCGCAAATTCTCCTCTACCATAATAGGGGAGAATTTCCACCAGAGTTGGATATTTGTGATCTTTCGTCCCATTTTTATTTCCAACATAGAAGATTCTGCCATCCACCGACAAGGATGCGGGCCTGTGCTGATCTCGCACGAGCCTCTAGTACTCTATTAGCGTCGAGAAATCCCCCGCAAGCATCCTAATATTTTAAGAATCTTCATCTTCTAAAAGTGGACAGACAAACCAACTAACCTCACCCATGCCTAATGCATCTTCTCAGGCTTCATCTCGCACCCTTGTTGGGTCTCCATTGGCACAGTTCAATCCTGTATTTTGGGAGTGTCCTTCACCTTCCTTCTTAATTCAAAGCTTATCTCTTTGAGAAGAATTCTAGAAGAACTTTCTCAACTCCTAATTCGCCAAATTTCAAGTTACACCTCACACCATTTTCGCTCAACACCTTCCTTGCCTCTGCTAGGGTTGGAGGGGAAGAGTTCAAAGCTCCCCACTAGGCACTGCTCCAGACGACCAAGAAGAGAGGTGTTGTTTGTCTCTTCAATTTCTACTTTTGCCTTCTTTTCTAGAGGAGAAGGATGTTTCAGAGCCTTAGCGAAGGACTTCTCTGTGACTCTTGACCCCAAAGCAACCACCTTTATGCGGATCCCCACCTCGTCCTCTTGCTCCCTCGCTTTGAGCTTCTAAGCCTTCATCCTTATTGTTACCCCCACTCTCTCATTAGTTCAGCCATTTCACGCCATCCTTTGTCTTTTCTCCTTCCTCCTAACACAAAAGAGAGAACTTTCTCCCTCCATCATCGACAACCTTCTTGACTAACAAAGGGGCCTGCGTTGTTTGTGTCCTTACTCATTAGAAACTTCGGCTTTTCTTCTTTCTAGTTCCAAACCCAGTGCTCCTCCTGCGTCTCAAGAAAGCTTCTCTCTATGTCTTCTAGGAAAAACCATAGGCTAGCAGGACCAACCAAAGCCAGAAGAGGAGTTTCTTCTTCCTCTTTAACCCTTGAGCGACCCTTTATGCCTTCCTGCACCCAGAACAAAGGTCTTCTCACTTCCACAAGAAACTCGACCCCCTTCCGATCTCATCGGCGCCATGATATGCCTCCTCCCCTCTTGTGGCGGCTCTGCCAGTCATCGTCTCTCTCATCTCTCTCGGTTCTCTCTCTCTCTCTCATCTCGTTTTTGAAGATGTCTCTAGTCTTTCCCTGTGGAAAATATTGTACCCATCTAAGGGGTCATTCCTACTTGGCCACTGTTGTGATGTTAGATAGCAATACTCATTGATAGCCTCTACTTCTAGAGCCATCACATTTCAGGGTTTTGGAATTGTGTAAGAAACATTCTATGCTTCTTGGAAACCAAGAGATATCTTTTTTCTTGAATCGCTGTACGATATCTTAGTTTTTGGTCCTCGGGGCCTGGCTAATATGGTAAGAAGGTTGGGCTGGTTGTTATGAGAGGTTCTAGATTTAATTCTAATATGGACAAAAATAGAAAAAAAATACCTATAAAAAAAATGTAGTTTGTGCTAGTTAATATCTAATATTATGGTTTGTGCTTACAAATATCCCATTTTCAGGCTGGATTGAAACCTGGGGGATTTTTTGTCCTGAAGGAGAACATTGCAAGATCTGGTACTATTTTTTCTCTTCCTTGCTTCATTTTCATTTCACTTGTTTCAATAAGTGACAGAGTATATTAAATAAAAATGTATTTATGAAATATTTATATATATATGGTTGTGGACCATCTTATTATCGAAAATTTGTGCAATATTTATATTATTGAGTTTTTGGGATAATATATTCAAATTTTCTGTTGCAACTTCTGCTAAATGATGTATCTATCTTCAAATCTTTTATACACTCTGCAATGCTCATGATTTCTTGAAAAATGTTTGCATACATATATATTGAGATGCCTTTGCTGACAATATATATTATATTAAATGCCTCTCTGATGTCATTGTTCACCCTGCTGACTGCTCTAGTTGGACCCCTGGACAACGGAACTGTCACTTTGGGTCTACTGGAAATCTTTGTGGCAAATGTAACACAATCTAATGCCCTAGGTGATGTACTACGACTGGATTGATTACTGTATCATGTTAACAATAGTCCATATATTAACAACACAAATAGTCTTTGTTTTTACTCATGTCAAGCAACAATAAATAGTCTTTGTATCTGGCTCTTTTAAAAATGTTGGAATCTTATTTTATTTCTTTGAGGTAAAATTATATAGTGAAACGAGGGTTGAACTCCCGATAACAAGCCGCAGAAGTTGATAGCCACAGAACTCTAATGTTAGGTATGGTACGGTTCAGCCTAATAGTGTAGTTCCCAGTGACTTATCTTCCTCACCATACAGGTCTTGAACAAGCCACTGTATGCAGTATGCATGCATCTTAATCGGTCAATTGCATACTATTTAATTCGGATAAGGGCATAGAGGCAATTTTTGTGATACTTGTTCCACAGTACTTTCTCCAGCTAATTAGACACTGTCTCATATATTTGCCAAATAACCATATATTTATACTAACTAGAGAAATGCTCTTTTCTGGAAGTAATTATTGTATTGAAAGTTCACAGGATTTGTGTTGGACAATGAAGATAGAAGCATTACCCGGTCAGATTTGTATTTCAAGGAGCTCTTTGGTCAGTGTGGACTGCACCTCTACAAATCAAAGGTTTGTCCCACTGTCACACTTGCAAACCCAAAATAAGCCATTAAACTTGGTTTGTTAAGTGGATTTTCTTTGTACTTTGTTTTTATGTATCCATACAGGAGCATTGCTTGGGTGAAAGGTGGAGAACTATTTTAGGATTTTTATTGTCTTTGGTCTCAATTTCAGTGGAAAGAGTTGTCACTGAAAGGAGTTATATGGCATTACTTCTAGACCTTGCTTATTGTTTAAAAAAAATTTCTTCTGCAAAATTGTCCAAATTAGAGTTCTTGGAGTCTTTAATTGAAAGAAGATAAAAACAAAATCATAAACTAATTCGAGTCTCCTCATAACCACTAGAGGTTTACTCGGCTGTTAACTTTAGGGTCCCATGAGATTGGTTGAGGTGAGCGCAAGCTGGCTTGAACAACCATCGTTATATATATAAAAAAAAACATAAAGCAAAAAGGGAACTCATCTGGAGATTAGGATGAAAAAGTAAATAAAGTTCTTGGAATATAATTTCTTCAAAGGAGATGGCTTAAATTTTGCTTCTATAGGTTGCTGGGTTCCTTAACTATATCACTTTGCATCAGCTTTAAGAAAAAGACAAGAGGCCACCTTTTTCTTGAATCCCATAGATTTGACCAATTTACCAAAATGCCAGCTTTATTTCAACATTTTAGCACTAACCTTCTACCATATTCTACTTAAATTTTATGGGCAATGTACTTTTGAAAATGCTCTGAGATCATCTTCAAATTCAGTAGTTTAATTTTGTGTAGAGGCATGTTGATTTCTTTTAGTAGTGTTAATATTTTAGAACCCTTTTCATCTCCCACTAAAAGGCCTTATAGAGGGAGGAAGGTTCTTCTGTGTATATTTACTTCAATTGGATCTTGTTCAATCGATGTGGGACTTCCAACACTCCCCCTCACATGGAGGCTAGGTTTATTTTTCCCCAGTCCTTCTAGTGGATGGTAAGTGTGGAGCCTCCTCCATCGTGATCCAGACTCCTGGCCAGCTCCGATACCATGTCAATATTAAACCCCTTTCATCTCCCACTAAAAGGCCTTAGAGAGTATTTGAAATGTCTGACCTGGGCATCATGTGCTATTTCCTTGGGATGGAAGTATACCAATGCAGCTCAGGTATCTTCATCTCACAAAGGAAATATGCTATCAATATTCTCAAGAAATTCAAGCTAGAATCATGCAAAGAAGTAGCAACTCCTCTGGCACAAAATGAGAAGATTTCAAAGAATGATGGTGAGAAGCTTGAGGAACCTTCTGCATATAGAAGTTTGGTTGTCAGCCTATTGTTCTTGACTGCAACCAGACCTGATTTGATGTTTCCAGCTGGTTTGCTTTCAAGGTTCATGAGTTCACGTAGCAATGTTCACATGGGAGTTGCAAAGAGGGTATTGGGGTATGTTAGAGGTACAATAGATCTTGGCATCTGTTATATTAAGACAGGAGGAGTTAAGGTACATGGCTATGTTGATAGTGATTGGGCAGGAAGTGTTGATGACATGAGGAGCACTTCTGGTTATGTATTTACAATTGGTTTAGGGGGCCATTGGCTAATCTCGTGAGCAAGTGAAGTAATGACACAATCAACTGTAGAAGTTTAGTATATCCCCCTAGCAACTGCTGCAAATCAAGCACTGTGGTTGAAAAAATTGCTTGCTGATCTCGGCCAACAAAGCTCACCAATTGATCTTTATTGTGACAACAAATCAGCCATTGTCATTGCTCAAAATCCTGTCTAACATGGAAGGACCAAGCACATCAATATAAACTTTCATTCCATAAGGGAAGCTGAAAAGAACTCACTTGTCAAGCTGCATTATTGCTCAACTGATAAGCAACTTGCTGACATCATGACTAAGGCACTTCCTTAATCAAGATTGGAGTTTCTAAGGATCAAGCTTGGCATGTCCAAGGCAAATCTCAAGGAGTGTTAGAATGTATGAGATTTTTCCTTTGAAGTTTGAAAAAGTCTTAGTAAGACTTAGGTGATGTTTGTTTTTTTTACTTAATGCTGAATATAACTTTTTTTTAGCTTAATACTGAATAATACTTAATAGCATTAAGTATTAAGTTGTTTATTTTTTAACATTGGGTAGTGAGTAGGGATGACAATGGGTCGGATTATTTCGGGTTCTCGCCCCACTCCGCTCTTAATGGGACGTACTGGTTTAACAAGAATCGGTTTTTAGCGGGTTTGAGTTTATTTTCTACGAGACGAATTCGCGGTTCAGCATTGTTACTTCTCGCCTCTACCTCAATTATATTAAAATATTTTTATTATTTTATTTTATACTTTAATATAAATAATAATAATAATTAGAATGTTTTAATAAATAATTTATAGGCTCATAATATTTTTATTTTTTATGAAATATATTAATTTTAATATAATAAAAATAAAAAGGCAAATATAAAAAAATAAAAAATAAAAAATAAAAACAAAAATTAAATGTAAACGGGGCGGGTTTGGGAATTTTCTTATCCCCACCTGGACCCTGTTTAATATTTTAAATAAGATAGGTTTGGAAATTGAAAAAAATAAACGAGCCGGGTCGAGATGGGGCCATCCCGTCCCAAACCCTCCCATTGTCATCCCTAGTAATGAGTGTTACTAACCCTTCTGCTTGTTGGGCAATGATGGAGTTTTTCTTATTTTGATGAAAACTTTTTCTGAATAGAAAAAGCTAAATATTTTCACTTTTTCTATTCAGAACTTTTTAAAAAATTTTTAGCAATAAGTTGTGAAAATTTTAAAAAACAAACAGCTTAATGAATAGCTTTCAGCATTAAGTAAAAAACAAACAACCCCTTAGTCTTTTTATTTTCTTTCAAAATGTTGCTCCATAATGCTCTGTTTTCTATTAGTAATAGTAGCGCCAATAAATCTGCTTGTAGTTGAGACATTTATGGTATTTTCAGTTTGATTGAAGCCTGGGCAAATAGGCATTCTTATTTAGAAATGAATCATGTGAGCTTTCTCCTCAACAAACTCTCAGATTTTTATTTTTTCTCTCCAAGTTCTACATGTTCTGAGATCTAACAAAATTTTGGTAAGATAGGTGGTGTGGTGAGTAATTGTTGAGTGATTCCTTCTCATCTCTTTAACCTATTACTGCTGCAAATTAGGGGAAAGGAGATGTTGGAGCCGTTGTTTTATTAGACAGTTAAATTATTGGGAGCTCAAAACAGTCGAGGAATTACTTTAAGATTGCAAATGATGGAAGTGTTCAATGGATGTTCCTGCATTTCTTATGATCGAAATGAGGATATGTGACATAGAAAAGCATATAGAATAGCTCCTGTGTGTGTTTTGGTACATTTTAGAGTGCACTATCAGTTGAAAGAGACATTTCTCATAACTTTTCCCAGTTAAAAAAAAAATTCCTCCAGGGACATTGAATTTTTATTTGTTTTTTGATTTTTTTTTTTTGTTTCTGAGATTGCACTGATGGCATTGCCTGTACTTTGGAGCAGTCCATTTCTTTTAGGTGCTTCTTAATCTTGATATATTTTGTTTGCCTATCAAAGAAAACTGTGCTGGCTGCTGAAAACAGGGAACAAAAAGGAAAGGGAAACTAAACCAAAGCAAACACCAATCCCCTATATCAAGGGGGTCCAGTATCCATATAAAAATCTTGGGCCATCTCCCTTATTGCCCAGTTTTTGTTGAGACTTGATATATTAATGAAATTCATTAGCTGGTAAGTCTCGATTTACGCATGCTTGTCTTGTCTGGGATGGGAACATAAAGATAATCCTATATTTGGAATCGTATGTGTTTCACATCTTCCTTGGAAAATGTTAAATAACCAACTCTCCTAAAAGCTCAAACTTGTCGGATTTGGGTTGAATATGAATATCATGTTCTTTTACACCCACCTTCACATGCGTCCCCATACATGCACGTGGAGAGTCAAACAAATCAAACAGGGTCCTTCATGGACTTTTAAATGAACAAATAGGGATTTAAATTAGAGGTGTGGCTCGAATCTAGAACCTCTTGCTAAACCAAGCTCTGATACTTTGTTAAACAACCAACTCTTCTAAAATTGGGTTGAATATGAATATCATGCTCTTTAACACTGCTTCCTCACGTAAGGCCCTATACCAAGACGTGGAGAGTCAAACAAACTAAACAGGTCCTCATGACCCTTCAAACAAATGCATCTCAATTAGAGAGGTGGCTCGAATCTAGGACCTCTTGCCAAACCAAATTGTGATACTTTGTTAAACAATCAATTCTCCTAAAAGCTCAAGCTTATAGGATTTGAGTTTAATATGAATATCATGATCTTTAACAGAAATATTTTCCCTTTCAACCTTTGGACTGATCATCATGTCTGCAAATATTTACCTGGTAGAGAGAATTTACTTGTAATCTCTGAATTAGACACAGAGGATGACAAATTTCAAAGGTAGCTACTGATCTCTACCAACAAATTGATACCTTCCCCTTCTAAACGAGCTGTGCATCAAACTATTATCATTGTGTGCAAGAATTTCTACTTTGGCCTGTAAATTTTTTTAAGTCATGAGGACCCTGATATAGCCTACAAAGATCAATGGTCTTTCTTTGCCTTTTTCTCTCATGGTAAGTGAAATTTCAATCAGTTACCAAACTAGAATAGGATCTAGAAAAGTACGAATACACAAGAATTGCTTTGAAATGGCTTCTAAATGCTGCCGATGCTACTTTTAAAATCGTCTCCATGTATAATAAGCCTTGTCAGTTGATCAATCAAGAGTTTGAATGTATTCTATAACTTTTACAATATTATTACTTCTTGAATTTTCTAACAGTAACCTTTTTTTTTTTTTTTTTTTTTTTAATCAGGATCAGAATGGATTTCCTGGGGAATTATTTGCTGTGAAGATGTACTCTTTAACAACTGATACGCCAAAGAGAACTCATGGGGCCAGATCAAAAATGCCAGCCAACATACCTGCAGTCATCAAATAAAGAGCCTCCTTCACTTTTGAAATGAAAGAAGTTATGCTGGGACTGCTCCTAACAAAAAAAAAAAAAAAAGGCTGGATATTTCATGTAATTTAACTATTATTATGACAAGAGAAGTCATGTTGCTCACAAGTTATTCTGAGCTCCTTTATTTTATCTTCAATCAATTTTGTGCATTATTAACCAGCTGGGAGGATGGGAGTGTTGCTCATAACTCTCAACTGTTTGTTCTTTGAATCTTAAATTTGTCATCTTCTTATAAATAGCCGTTGTACATTTCATGTCTGTTAATTATGCTCTTGGGAATGGCTATTGCTTTCAGTGATATGTTGATGACGAATTTTAGCATGTCGAGAGTTGAATTATTTATTGGCACTCGGGTAGGTTTCAGTAATCATCTTTGTCTACCAACCCTAACTACAAAAAACTATTCTTGCTTTCCCCCTTTTTCTTATTAGCTCTTCCACTCTATCAAATATTAGAATTTCATTTTCTTTACTTTTTTGTATTTTAGTTAGTTTTGAATAAGTTTAATTTTTTAACCTTTTTAAATCAAAACATTCAAATTTAAAATAAAATTGAGGGGCATATATATATATATATATATATATCCTAATTCATACTCATTATTATAGTTGTCATATTTGGTATGTATGCTATTCTCCATATTCAATATATA
Source organism: Tetrastigma voinierianum (assembly GCA_016808115.1). Classification (NCBI taxonomy): domain Eukaryota; kingdom Viridiplantae; phylum Streptophyta; class Magnoliopsida; order Vitales; family Vitaceae; genus Tetrastigma; species Tetrastigma voinierianum. The sequence continues at coordinate 57,351 of JAEQBH010000528.1, forward strand.
TATATACATACATTTGTGTGTGTGTATCCTAATTCATGCTCATTATTATAGTTGTCACTTGTCATATTTGGTATGTATGCTATTCTCCATATTCAATATTAGAATGGAAGTGATCTAAATAGAGCCATATATATATATATATATATATATATATATATATATATTTGTGTGTATCCTAATTCATACTCATTATTATGGTTTTCACTTGTCATATTTGGTATGTATGCTATTCTCCATATTCAATATTAGGATGGAAGTGGTCTAAAGAGAGCCATCGATACAGGAAGTCTTTTGTTTTGTTTTGTTTTGTTTTGTTTTTTTTTTTTCGAGGAAGGGATACGAGAAGTCTTACGTTATGATGTTATGCATTCATTTTTTATATCTAAAATTTAATTGTTTATGATGTGGGCCTAACATATGTTTAATGTATAGAAACACATGAGCTTTGAAAGACTTAAAGTTATGGTTAAAATGGTTTGTGCAACTGAAAATGATGTTCATGAGATGGTTGTAAATAATATTTGGACTACCAATGATGCATATAAATTTTCTACTCATTTATGGTGGATCCCATTTTCTCTATCCTCGGTATATAAATTATGACATCCATTATCGATTTATGGAGCTTTGTCCCAAAAACAATTTTTTTTCAAAAAAAAAAAAAAAAAAAAAATCCCAAATTAACACATTTGAAATTAATGCCCAAACTAGTGCATCCTTATTAAAATCGTAATTGGTGACTACGATTTTAATTTTTTTTTTAGTTAAAATTGTAGTTGGTGACTACAATTTTAAGCTTGAAGTTAAAATTGTAGTCACCAACTACAATTTTAAGCATTATTTTAGGCATTTTTTTTTTCAAATATGTACTATATTGGTATTTTTTATTTTAAAAGTACTATTTTGAGACAAAACTCAGATTTATGTAGTTTTAGTTGACTTACGTTTTACATTGCTCCAACATGACGTCTAGTGTAGTTATTTTTATTTTTAGAATAATGCATTTTTAACCTCTCGCACTTTCATTTTTCTTTTACATTTACCCCTTACACTTTAAAATGTTAAAATGAACCCTTTAGACCATTGAAAACATCAAATATAAGTCCTTGTTAAAGCATCATGTGTTTTTATGATGAGAACAGATCTGCCTGTACTGATCGACCTTGTCCCAACCCTACCCCAATCTTATTTTAAAATTCCCAAACTCGCATAAACTCCAGCGTAGAGGCGGGCGGGATTAAAAATTCAAACTTGATCCCGCCGCCCCTTATCCCGACTTCCACTACCCCACCTTGACAAATGCGCTATTCTCTCCTCTCCTCCCCCCTGCCCCCCGAAAATCAGATTTTTTTTTTCTATTCGTTCACCATTAATTTTGAAGTTGATATTTTTCTCTTCGTTCCATCCCAAAAATCAGATATTTTTTTCTTCGTTTCATCCTAAAAAACATATTTTTTTTTCTCTTTGTTCAATGCAATCTCAAAACTATTCACTTGACTCCAACTTCTACTCATATGGACACAAAAAAGAAACACACAAAAGAAAGAAAAAGAAACACACATGCATACAAACACAGCTCAACCAATGGAATGGAATGCCTACCTCAACAAAAGTAAAAACACCGATGACTATGTAAAGACAAGACCATCGGGACTTAAGCTTGCCTAGGAAGAGTCTCAACCTAGAGTTGAATACTAGAACCCGATGTTCATCCTTAAACTCCTATCAAAGAAGATGCTTGTCGTGCCATTTCTTTGTTTTCTCCTTGTAGATATGACCACTCTCATATGAATAATTCCATATCTCCTCTAGTTCATAGAGTTGTAATAGTCTCTTCTCTCCAATAGCTTGGGAATTGAAGTTCAATTTCCTCATAGCCCACAATGCTCTATGTTCAAGCTCAACCTAAGCATGACATTATTAATAACAGAGGCAAGAGATAGAGACATGCTACCAACATGAGTTTATGATGTTCTATAGGGTCCAGCAAGGCCTCCAAACTCTTGGACTAATATTTCATTATGTTTACATCAGCCTTCTCCAAGATACCTTTATTTCTGCTAGAAATTTCGCATCGCCATTCAATCGGGGTGGTGTCAAAACCCTTATGTCGTGACCGTGATTTCAACTACCAAGGATGCAAACACTCTATTACAAAAGTGCATGCCCTCCTTAATGATAAGTGCTCTCGATGCTTCAAAGCGGGTAAGGATGTTTTTATGAACAAACTTAACCATTGTTTTAGCACTATTTTGCTGTAGCTTGCCTCCATCCACCGGGACATAATCCATAACAAGGTAATATACAGTTCCCAAAGGATGATGGAATGAACATTCCATGAAGTCTATGCCCAAACATAAAAAATCTCTACTTCCAACATATCAAAAGAGGTATCTCATCCTCTTGAGATATTTCATCCCGTTGGCATCCATCACAACCCTGTAAAGATAGTTGTCTCTGATCAATGTAAAGCCAATAAAAACTTGGACTCAAGCACCTTCTAGTTGTTCTTGTAAGGAAAATGTCCCCATGTATGAGGAATGGCATTTAGTAAGGATCTCTTAGAACTCAGTCACTCGCACACATCTTCTCCTTACTTGATCCACACATCTTCAAAAAAGGAGCGGATCATCCCAATAGGAGAACCTCACATCATGAAGAGACTCTTCCTCACCGTGAGCTCAAGCCCAAGTAGAAAATTTTACAAGCAAGTGAAGTTCACATAATTGACGCATCACCACACCCGACCTCAACATCATCAACTATTCATCGTAGAAAGGTTTCAATCTCCTTGAACTCATTGGCCTTTCATTCTCAACAGGAATAAGTGATCATTACAACATTCTCACCCCCTTCTTGTCTCTTAATCTCCATGTCAAATTCATAACAAATAATACTCATCGAATAAGCCTCGCTTAGCATCTTGTTCACTATCAACAATGGAGTGTTGTATGGTCCGTATATATGACTGCCCTAGATCTTATGATGTATTATTTGAACTTGTCATAGGAATAAACTACAACCAACATTTCTTTTTCAGTAATTGTGTAATTTTCCTATGCATAATTTAAAGTGTGGCTTACATAGTAGATGACTCGAAATAGCTTCTTATGTCTCTGCCCTAACACAACCCCGATGGCATCACACTGGCATTACACATAATCTCAAATGGCTTGGTCTAGTTCGACATTATCATGATTGACGTTGCAATTAGTCGAGTTTTAAGCTCTTTGAAGGCTTTTAGGCAAGCTTCATCAAACACGAAAGTGGTGTCCTTTTTAAGAAGTTTACAAAGTGGCTGAGCAATCTTGGAGAAGTCCTGAATGAAGCGTTTATAAAACCTAGCATGCCCCAAAAAGCTCCTCACACCTCTCACAATAGTCGGTGGCACAAGAATCTCTATGGTAGAGATTTTCGCTTGATCAACTCCTTAACCCTTAGAGGATCTCTAGTGTCCTAAGATAATCCCTTCTTAAACCATAACATGGCATTTCTCCCAATTTAGAACTAGATTTTTTCTACGATCTGCATAAGCACTCACTCCTAGATTTGAAGATTCTTCAAACAAAGATCCAAAGACTGAGAAGTCGTCCATGAACACCTCCATGATATTTTCCACCTAGTTAGAGAAAATCACCATCATGCACCGCTGAAAAGTTGGCAATCAATTGCAGAGATCAAAGGGCATTTTTTGGTCTTCTAGGGTTATCACAATCTGATTGTAGCCTGAGTGCCCATCTAAGAAACAATAATATGCATGGCTTGCTAGCCTATCAAGTATCTGATCAATAAAAGGCAGGGGAAAATGGTCTTTCCTAGTGGCTTTGTTGAGCTTCCGGTAGTCTATGCATATCCTCCAACCTATGACTGTGCGGGTGGAAATCAACTCATTCTTGTCATTCTTCACCACTGTCATCCCCATTTCTTTGGACGACTTACATTGGACTCACCCACAAACTATTAGAAATCACATATATGAATCCCGCATTGAGCCACTTAAGGACCTCTTTCTTCACCACTTCTTTCATTACCGGATTTAGCCTCCTCCGGTGCTCGATTGAAGGTTGGGCATCATCTTCCATCAGGATTTTATGCATGCAGATTAAGGGACTGATTCCCTTGATGTCATTAATTGACCATGCAAAGGCCCCTATGTTTCTTATTAGCACTTTTAATAGCCCGTGCTCCATATCCTCGGTCAAAGCAACATAAATTATTACAGGTTTCGTGCCATTCTCACCCAAAAAGGCATAACAGAGATGCTTGGCAATTCCTTTAGTGTTAACACATCCGACGTTTTCTAATCTTCTACCACAATGGTTGCTTCTTCATTTTCCTCAAGAGCTAGTATGGCTTCGGTTATATTTGTGATGGAAGAAACCTACTCATCTTCCAATTTTGTGATCTTCAATGACCTAGTCAAACATCTCTCAAGTGGGTCCTTGGTCACAAAATCTCGTAAAAGATTATTAGATGATGGAATCAAGTTGTCCACTCTCATACACATGGTTTCCTCACTGTATGGGAACTTCATACTCTGGTAGAAATTGAATTGCACTTGTTCTTCTCCTACTCATAGAGTCTGTTCCCCATTCTTCACATAAATCAAAGCTTGGCTTGTAGCAAGGAACAACCTCTCTAATATAAGCGACACCTCACGATCCTCTTCCATGTCTAACACAACAAAGTCCACAGGGAATAGAAATTTGTCAACTTTTAGGAGCACATCTTCAATCATTCCCTTTGGGTACGTGAGTGATTGGTCTGCCACAACTCCCCAAGATTTAGCTTCTTCACTGTTGAGAGGGGAATCAAGTTTATGCTTGGTCCGAGATCACACAGTGCTCGGCTGAAAGTGAAACTACCAGGATCCTTCAATTTTTCTAGGAGCTTTTTCTGAATTATGGAGCTGTAATTTTCTGAGAGGCTCATTGTACCATAGCCTTCTAACTTCCTCTTGTTCGACATAATTTCCTTCATAAATTTTACATAGTTGGGCATCTGTGCTAAAGGGTCTACAAAAGGGATATTCACTTCCAGCCTATTGAAGATATTCAGAAATTTAACGAACTACTCATCTAACTTCTTTTTCTAAAATCTTTGAGGGAAAGGTAGTGGTGAGGAGAGCAAAGGAAGGTTGTCAAAGCACACCATCCTACATGGAACTACTTTCTCCACTTCCTTTTGATTCTTTTCCAACACTTCTTGTAGCGACCCCCGAGCCCGACCCGACCCGACCCGATTGGCGAGTCCGAACCGAAACCCCGGGGACGCTCGATTTGTTTCTTTTATTTTTCGTGTTATTAAATTTTCTTTTTCAAAAGTGTCGCGAATCTCGACCTCTACCGACTGTATATGGAAATCGGGCAGGTTTACTCAGAAGCGTTTCAAAATTATCTTATCAAACCGTTTCTTTATGTTATTTCTCTCTTTGAATTTTGATTCTGAAACATTTCAAATGGTAGGCCTGACATTCACATTTCACAAAAACAATTCTGATGAGCATTATGCCCTTTCAAAATGATATACAAAACCAAACATTTCTTTGAGTTGACTGTTTGTTCACAAAATTTTCCATGTTCAAAATGATATGCATATGGCGGGTATACACCTCTGGCAGCTTGCTATGACTCTGCGCTTCTGATCTTGTCTTCCTTCATCCACTGAAACCTGCGCATAGATAAAACTATCGCTAACATTTTCATTGCTTAATTGGTTCTACTCAGTTCTATTTCGGTATTCAATTTAACTTGTGCATTAATCATTAAACCATGCCTATTATATCAACATATATTCATCATTTAACAAAACCGTTTACAGATCAATTACCATAACATCACATGTGCATTTTTTATTATATTCAACTTCTGTTTTAATTATATGAGTTTAGACCTATTTAATTACATTTCGACAGTTCCGTTTAATGAATCCCACCCTTATTATCATTCGGTAATGTGCTTACACATTAGCGGTCGGTCTCCATCATGGCGGATCTGGTTTACATTTTTGGAGCATGTGAAGGTATAAGCAAATGCCATACGCCATCATGGCCGGATGCCGATTGGGTACATCTGCCCAGTGGGACGTGGACAATTTCGGGTGCCTTAGTAACAGGATCTTAGATTAGTGCATCCGATCAAGCGGTTCATTCGATATATCATCGATTCACATTTGTATGGCGATTAAGTTTGATGAATCCAGTCAACCGTATTAATTGCATTCATTAGGTTTCAAACATCACATTTCAATTCCATATTCACTTTGTATTATCTTTTCAAAAGATATACTCAATCCTATGTACTTATTTCATATATACTCATTCATTACTCGTTTCATATACTAAACCATATACTCATTTCATATATAATTTGTGTATAGTTTGTACTACTCATTCATGTACTCATTTCATAGTTACTTGTGAAGCTTCTAAATCATGAAATAAGAATAAATATGAAACAAGCGAAGGCTGTAGATCTAAACACTTCTGTGATCATGGTCCTAGTTGGCGGGTCATCACGCGTCCTTAGTCGATAACATTCCGCATACTCTTAGTGGATAAGCAATTGTTAAACAGTTTTGGTGAATTTAATTGTTTTAGATTATGAGTCTTGGGTTAGATTCGATGCGCTGACGAACTCGCCCAGTGCGGTACATTTTCATAGTTCTATCCTTGTTGAACCCTTTGCATTAATCATTTCTTACATGTGTTTCAATTAACTTTAACCAAGTGATTAATACACTTGGTACAACAATTCCAATTTTCAGACAAGATGTGGGCACCAAATGCCATTAAATGGCATATGGTTGGGTCTTCCTGGAGCTCGATATGAAACTTTGTAGGAGTCAGAATACCCATAATGGAGTCTAGCCAGAAAGATTATCTGGGTTGCAAGCCCTTGAAATCAACAGGCAGCAGTAACCTGTCTTTTGTGGAACTTTTTCGAGAGTGTAGCTTATGTTTAGTATTTCAGTTCTTTTTACTACTTGCAGCTAAAATTTTCAGGGTTCTTCTCCAGCTGAATCACCCAGTGAGACTTGGCTCCGGTGTGCAAACATGGAATTTACTCTATGTTCAAAAGCGAACCGAGAAATTGGCCAGTTATATCCCCATGGTGATTTTCTAGGCCATAGAGTCAGAATTTGAGGTACCTCTTTCAGCGTGTTTGGTTCCTCATGAAGTCCTAGTTTTAATTCTCAACTTGAATCCTCAAATCGGAAGAAAGGAGCAAGATATGGCCAAAATCTGAACAATTACGAAATAGACGAGTGGAGTGCAGTGGAGTTAATGGAACCAATGCGGTTTATTTCAATATTACCATCCACATATGACGCCAAAGTCGACATTCGACAGATTGGTTAGTGAATCTGTCACATTTTGTCATTGTTAGCAATGTGGTTTCACATTCAGTATTACCATCTCACATATGACTATAGAAATTAGGCATTCACGACAGTTCGAGTTGGTGAATCTGTCACATTTGTCATTCATTACTTAATGTGATTCCATTCAGCAATTTCGGTTACCTTCATGGCCAATTGATTGAAGTGAATCTGTATATTGGTCATTCAATATTACACTTCAAATCAAGTTACTTTTTATCTGATAATTTCCACTTGTAGTTCAAATACATACATGCAGATATTTAAACAAGCATTTCAAAATATAATAATTCAAATCGATATATATATACCATATATATATATATATGTATATTCACAAATATGAGCTCATTTGAGAACAAATAGGGAACAAGAAACAATGAGAACAAATAGGGCAAGAACCAAACATGTCCATGCCCACATAGCCCTTGGAGCCAAGAAACACATGTAGTGGGGCTCTGGGTCCTCTCATAACAAAACCTAAGAGAAACAAGGGATTTGTGGATGATTTCTCTGAGAATTCGTTTACAGGGTTAGGTTTCTTACAACCCACAACCCACAAATATGTATCCATACAAAACTATACAAAGTTCCATACTCATAGTCTTAGTTCCATACCTTGAAATCTTCCTTTCTTCTTCTCTTCTCTTCTCTTCTTCTCTTCCTCTTCTCTTCTTCTCTTCCTCTTCTCTTCTTCTCTCTTTTCCTCTTCACGTTTTTTTTTCTTGCCCAAAATGAGACCAAATTTGGTCTTAAATCCAAGCTCTCTCTTTAGGCCATGTTTGGCTCCCAAAAACCCATTTTTTAGGTTAGAAGTTATCATTTATTTCACTTTAGTCCTTCAATTCCTCTTTCAAATAAGTTAGGTATATTTATATTTAAACCCTAGTTTTTCCCTTTAGCAAACCACCTAGGTCCTCAGTGGTAAATTACATATTGCCTTGCTCTCATTAATTTAGGGTTCTCGTTTTATTTCTTGGGAAATTCATATTTAACTTTTATTAAACCTAAACATGTCAAGCTAGGGTATATTTGGGGTGTTACGCTGCTGATTCAGCTTTGTGCCTCACTTACTTTCGGACTAGCCGGTTCTTTCCCATTTCTTAAAGTTACGGCCTTGCACTCCCTTGAATTTTTCTATGTATCACTAGGGAATGACCTCGAAGAATGACCTTTGATAGTTAAGACCAGCCCCTTGATTTGAGTCTCAAAAGTGACGCCTTTTTGGTTAATTAAGTTGGGTTCATGCTAGACGTAAGGTTGTCTTGAGGTCATTCTTTTCCTAGATTCGCACTCGAATGTTGATGTTCTCTTCATAATTAGGTTGTCTCTTTTGGCCTTGATAACTTGGAGTTAGAAGCACCTTGGTTTGAAAACCTGGAGAAGACCATTTTCTAACTGTTTCTCCCGATTCCCCATGGGATAGGTTCATTGGTTCCTTGTTGAATTGTAGAAAGTGGGCAAGTTGTTGTTGGGCCTGAACACATAGCTCATGTTGTTGACATACTATGCATCCTCAACCTGATAGACTTAGTCACTAATAAGGGCTTTTGGTTGCATAAGTGTTATCTCTCCCATTTTTGCCCATTCTTTGTTTGTTGACTTAGCCGATTTATGATGATGACTAATTGAGCCTGGATGGTTGATAGTTGGTCAACTTCCCCGAACTCGGCTTAAAATATTACCGCCATACTTCCTTTCATATGCTACTAGTGATTGTTCTTGTGATTCATGAAAACAGATTGAATGCCTATGTTGTTGTCTTGACACTAGATATACCTCCACAGGCTGCATCAATAGTGCTCTTTGTTTATATTCAACTGTTGCAGAGATGCGAGCTTGAACCATACTCCAAAGTCATGTTGTGGGCAACGACGTAGCAAATCCTTGTATCTATCCCATGCATCATACAAAGTTTCAGTTTCCCCTTGTCTGAACTAGTTGATCTTTGCTCTTAGTTGCGATGTTACTTATGGAGGAAAGTACTTTGTCAAGAAGCTCTCAACTAGTGATCTGAGTTGAAATTTTGAGCCAGGTTCATTGTAAACATTTAGATTTCATTATTGTCTGATTTCAATGGAATTTGGAAATTTTCTGGAGTTCATTTATTTCAATTTGCTTGCAATTTTAATAGATTATTTCACCTGATGATGATCATTATTGTAATCCAGTTTTGAAAAACCATTCTCTGGGAATGGACTGGTGTTAGTTATCATTTTCTGCGCAACTTAAAAGAAAGTCAGAGTTAGAAATCTTGAATTTATTTAATTGGTGTTGTTCTTGAAATTAGTTGTTGTTAATATTAGTAGCTTGTACCCAGATAAAGGTTGTACCTTACTCTGATTTCCAGGAGGCCCTCTGAGTGACATAGAGATGGAGATTCCTAAGTGTATAGAGCAATTACTTGGGGGTATGTTAGACTAATAATTTCGAACTAATGAGCTCTAAAAGATTACTATAATAGATCACTAATTTACTCTTGGTGTGAGGATTAGTTGGTTGATGAATCAGCTTAATTAATTAGAGTTTCTCTTTTGTCACGATGGAATGATCTTGAATCTAAGTGTTAGCACGCCAGATCTAGGAATGAGAGTTTGATCCACAGAAATTAAAGGAAACAGTCAAGATCAGAAGAAAACTCACATTATCATATCTGAGGCAGGAATTCTTGATCTAGAGCGAAGGGTGTAAAAATCAGAAAGGAAAAATACTTAGTTCTTAGAAAGAGAGGATTGCTATCACACAAAGTGTGATTAGATCCATGTCAGGAAAGAATGTGATTCTCTAATTAGTGAATGTATAGTGTATGGAGGGTCAAACTATACTACCTTGTCTTTGACAGAGATTTGGGATCTCAAACTAATGGCTGAACCATGTTGTAAAATGATGCAAAAATTGATAATCATACATTGATTTGGCTGGTATTAACTTTAATGAAATCTCGATTTAATTCATTTTGATTTTCTTGTTATAGTTATAGAATTTTTATTTGATCATTCTTCCTTTAGTTTAAACAAATCAACTTTTGAACGTGGAGTTCCAAATAATGGAATCATAGTAGTTAATTAGTGATCTTTGAATACTTATCAATCTATTAGTGAGAATGATATCTGGACTTAAAATCCCATGTATATACTATGACTTTATTACATGAAGGAATTAGACAATCATGAATTTTCATTATTACATACACATGAAGCTTATTTTTCTTAAAATTTTTAGTCAAATAACAAGTTTTGGCATTCTGGCGAGAATTGAATAGTCCACACAGTGAGTCCATATTAGTAACTCATTTATGGTCTCCATTAACCAGTCAATCATGTATACAGTTTTTAGCACCCTTTGTAAATTAGTAACTTTCTGTCTCTGATGTGAAATTTGGGTATATAGAAAAGATGCATTAACAAGCGTGTACCCTTTGTCCCTCTGCAGAATTTGTCGAGGAATAGGAGTTGAAGTAAGCCTCCTCTTTAATTCCTGGAATGCCTCCCCACATAGGTCATTCCACTTTCAAGAAGTTGACCTCTCGCCCAGGGTTAACCTCGTCATAGGCGTAGATAACTGAGAAAAGTCATCTATGAACCTCCTGTAATACCACAGCAATCAGCTGTATCTTCGAAGACCGACTTTAGTGCTCTCTTGACTCATAAGCTGCCTCGACCTTCCTTAGGTCCATTGGATACCACCGAAGCTGATACCCACATTTTGAATCTTACCTTAATAAGCTGACTCCACTTGAATTTGGCATATCATGATACTCTCTTAGGTACGAGAAGAACGACCCTCAAGTGACCCTCATGATCCTCCTCAAACTTGGAGTAGATCAAGATGTCATCCATAAAAACCACGACAAACCGATCTAGGTAGGGCTAGAACACCCTACGCATAAGATCCATGAATGTCGTTGGAGCATTCGTTAATCCGAACAGCATCATTGTGAACTCGAAATGCCCATATCACGTTCTAAAAGTTGTCTTAGGGATGTCACTTTATCGCAACTCTCATTGATGGTAGCTCGGTGCGGAGATCTATCTTGGAGTAGACCAGCACCCCTCCCAGCTGATCAAACAAATCATCGATCCACGGTAAAGGGTACATTCTTGATAGTAGCCCTATTCAACTGCCGATAATCTATACAAAGCCGAAGAGTCTTGTCCCTCTTCTTGGCAAACAGAACCAAAGCGCCCTAAGGTGAAGTGCTTAGTCTAATGAAACCTCACATCCGGCAATTCTGATTGGACCTTAAGCTCTGCTGACTCGGTAGGCACCGTCTATGCGGTGTGCAAGATAGGCAATGTACTAGGGTGTAACTCAATAATGAAGTCTACATTCCTATACGGAGGTAATCCCGGTAGTTCATCCAGAAAGACGTCTTCGTACTCACAAACCACTAAGGTAATTTGAAATCTGTCATGCTTGACCCTCCGGGGTAGGCTTTCCGATGACCCACCAGCTTTGCCATTACCACCAGACAGTACATGGCTTAGGGTAAAGTCATGCTTATCCCCACGAACGTAACACAATTACCATCAATGTGACGTGTTCCCTCTCTGATTACAATTAATGGCGACTTCGATGTCTTAGGCAACCGATCCGTCTGGGATGACGTCAAATTAAGACATGTCATGACCGCCAGGTCCGTAGTTAGTAGAATCCACAGTCTCAACTCATAATCCCGGAACATATCGATCAACCCTCACTTAGTTCCTAGAGGAGAACTCACGTACAATGACTCTCTTCTAAGGTTTCAACCTCTAGCCCAGAATCTTTCACACATGATGCAGCAATGAAAGAATGAGATACTGCAGGAATCAACAGATATCTTGCCTATAGCGAAAGAGTAGAAAAGTATCTGAATAGCAGGCGATGCAGCTGGAGTTTGAGGTGTGATAGTAGACATGCCCTGGGTCCTTGAAGTCCCGGCACAGCGATCTGTCATCGACCTCCGCCCCGTGTGGCCCGTCGCGAATAGTAGGTGCTTGCTTTCGACACGCGTGTTGATGTTGTGGCTGTAACATGGGGGTGGGCAGAACAAACTACAACTGTGCATGCCCCAGCGATAGTTTGGGGTGTGGTGTCCCATAACTCTAGGATCCATGCCTTTAGGCGATCTTGTCTCCAAGTGTCCGGGCTAGTGTACTTGGGAAACACACTCTTTGCCGTAGTGTGAGACCTAAGTGTCTCTATCTTGGATAAGCGATCTGACCTTGTACGACCACGATCTCTAGATCTTTGTTGGAGTAGAGTCCCTTTGCTTTTTTCTCAAGTTAGAAGAAAAGAGTTGGCTCTCTTTCCTCTTATCACTAGCACCTGCATCCCAGATGCTCCATGGGTTATTCACTTCCCTCTTTATGGTCGCAAATACATCACGACCCATCAGTCCATATCTTACTGAAGGAGTCGTGTTTTACCGGATGGATAATTTCATACCATCCTCAAATTTTCTCACTTTGGCCGTAATAAAGTATCACATAATCATCATGACAGTGCTAATTCAATGAACTTAGCCACGTATTCGAGCACTGTCATTGTTCCTTGTTTCAACTTTAGAACTCCCAGAGCTTTGCATCGATGCGAGATCTTGGGAAATGCTACTACATGAAGAGCTCACGGAACTCTTCCCATGTCGTTGCCTCCAAGTTTCTTGAGGCTTTGACCTAATCCCACCGCGCCGGTTTACCTCTGGCTGAATGCGGCTAGCCTTGTATTGCTGTGTGGCATCGGAGGTGATCTTCGTAGCCTCGAATCTTGCCAACTTGCGAGAGACCCGATGATTAGCTTCCATCGTTCCCCTCCTCCCTTGAAGGTCGGAGGATGATGTATAAACCTGCAGGAGTTGCTAGTTATCAAACACAATTTGTACTAAGCTTGTGTGCAATGGTGGTAGCCACATCGCTTGCCTACACAATGGTAGTAGTCTCAGCACTAATAGCCTCCATGAAGGCTTGTTGGTCAAAGGTTGGTGGTGGTTGGTTTGTTGCGGGTCCACATGCCTCTCGATCTTCCTCATTGCCATCACACATGTCAAATAGAAGAAATTGAGAACCACTGCTTGTCTAACTAGTAGTGCATGGCTGATTATAATAGACCTTAACATCAGAACTATCTGTTCGTTCTTTTGAACCCTAAGGTTATGTTTTCCTAACCTTAAGCGTTCCTCTTCCTATATACATTTTACCATGTATATAACTCACCTAACATATAACACACCAAATCATATAGCATTTGACTGTGTAAAATGCACGATAGATGCAAATGGTCTAAACCTTGCCATCAAACCACTGAGTAATCACATACTATGTTCTAATGTCTATTTGTGACATCGAGTTAATGAATCTAATCACCTAGACCCATATCCATCAAGCCTAGGTATTTGTATACCTATATGCTCTTATATAAATTTGTGACACCCCAAAAATTCGGGGGTCCGGGTTGACTAACTGTCGGCTGCGGAATTCTTACCTTAGGTCATTGAGCACCTAGCGCGGTATAAGCAGTACCAATTACTTACTTGAATCTTGGATTTGCTCAGCACCACCTCCAATACGTACACTTTTACAGGGATCAATTCGTCCATATTTAAGTTGAAAATATCACGAATATTACATAAAGCTTGATCCGTAAGAGTTCGATCCACTGACTCTCGCACCATTATACATACCCAACTATATCGACAATAGTTAAAAAAGAATTTAATTACAATTCTTTTACACAAATACATGCTAGAACTAGTTTGTTCCAAGAACTTTTTACAAAAAGGATTTATCAAGGTCACATGTCGGCCTTCTTCTCAATCACGGCCTCGTGATGCGTCCATCGATTTTACCACCACCGCACATGAAATGTTGTCCCATAAAGGGTGAGCCATGCCCGATGTGAAGGCCTCGCAAGGTATCGCTAAGTGCATACAAATATTGCCCGTATTTGCGTTCACGTTCAATGAACGTAATAATTCTAAATGGAATCCTACATGCCATGCCGCCAAATGAGATGTGACTCAATGCTATTGCCCGCCTGCCCGAGTCCTCACGAAACTCCATGCACATAATGCTAAGCCCCGTGCGTGATAAGCCGTCGTGGATGACATCCGATGATCATTCAAAATAAATTTCATTTTGTTTATAAACGAAAGCTTTTGGATGATACACTTGAATGATCGTTTATATTGAAACCATGTGCCTTTTTTTGTGAATTAGCGAATTTTGGTGTCCCTGCCGCGAGGCTTCTGAGCAGACACTTTTCGGCCTTTCATAGATTGGGACTATGTCTGACCATAATTGGAGGGTCTTTCACCCAATGGGGAATCTATCCTTGCTTACTAATACCTGACACATATTTTCTTTACCACTTTATTCAATTGTGCGACTCTATTGAACGTTGTCCCATTTAGCAGGCCGCTTGATTAAACACCAAACACGTGTCGATTAAATTTAACCATGCATCTCACCCGTTTAATGCGATACCCCATGCCTTAATGCGATATGCCATTGCATGTTATATCATGTCACATGCATAATGAATGCTACATGGATAACACAATCCACACCATGCCGAGTGCATGGACAATCACATCACTTGCATATGATTTCCATTCATCATTTCATTCATGTCAATATATCATGCAAGCATATATCAACATCCACAAACACATGTCATTCTATGATTAAGCAATGACACACACACAATCAAGCCATGTGATGAACATTTTCACATATAAACTCATCACATGTCAATATATTAGAACACACATATTGACATCCAAACACGTCACTCTTAGTCATGCAATAACACACTCAAACAAGTCATACAATGGCCCCCGAAGCAAGCTATAAACAATCACAACCGGGCATCTAAATCGACCCTAAACAGGCTATGACAGGCCACAATGTTAGTCCCCGGGCTAGCCTAGGCGAAGAACCAATCTTCCATGAGAATATTTACACCTTTGCCTAGGTGAAGAGCGAAAGTTACGCTGGCGAAGAGACATTGAAACTATAATTAAAGAAAAAACGTTTTTCTTCTCCCGAAACGGGCCATATAAAAACCCTCTTTTCTGACCCAAGATGGAAAGTAATCGAGTAGGAAGAATCCTGCCTCTTGGAGCATGATACGGATAGGGAAGCCTCTGGCTTGGCACAACTTGATTTCGAAATCTTCTTTCTTGGATCTTGTGAAATCATGCTCTAGGTACCCACATACCCCTAAATCAATGCGATGAAATTTTGTTCTTGACGAATCGACCAAGCGAACCGTGAATCTTAGAAGGCCTTTGGCTCTCTTTTCTCTCACTTCTCATCTCTCTCGGTCAAACTAGGAAATGGGCTCTTTTTTCCCTAATTCCTCTTTATTTGACTTAAAAGCTTAAGTTGGATGTGTATTACGTCGTCATCCCATGAACTTAATTCAAGTCATTTCTCAAATTACGAGATTTTATTAAAACGATGTCACGGAGTCCACTGGACACGTCACGCCAGCGTGAAATAGTTGTATCATAATTCGACGAAATTTGTTTGGGTAACTAGACTTCGCGAGACGGATTTAACGGTGAGGTCTGTTTTGTCATCCAAGATCTAGAAAATTTCCAAGTTTTCAACCTACACTATTATATCAATTTACTGTTTTGCCTTTTTTCAGAAAAATTCAATTTTTCTCGGGTTTTATACATTCTCTTCATCCCTGGTGATCTAACTATTACTTTACTTTGACACGGATCTCTTACCGCCTTTGGAGGCCATTTAGGGGAGGTGTGGACTTGTTTTGTGACTTTAGTGGCATCTTAGACTTTTTCTTTTGTTATTTGCTTTTAGAGTTTTTAGAGCCTCTTAGGTCGCCTCGATTCGAGTGAGGTTGTGGCCTTTGTGGACACTTTTGGGGTCTTCTTTGTCCTTTGATAGAGTTCATCTCGTTTCACTCACTTTTCACATTCGCTTAACGTCATTGTTCTTGTTCATTGCACATAGGCGTATTAAAGAAGGGAGCATATTTGTAGACGAAATTTTTCTTCTCTTGATTCTTTCCTTCCTTTTATATTACAGTTTGATTTTACTTTATTTGACTGAATTTTATTTTATTTTATTTTTGTTTTATATATTTTGGTTTGATTTTACTTTATTTTTTTAGATTTTTTGCGGAAGGTGAGTCATCCTGTATTAAATAGTTTTTATTTTTATTTTTTTATTTAATGACAACCCATTAATTATTATTACTATTATTATACATATTATTATCATATCTTTAGTTCAAGCCCATTAATTATCTTAGCCCATCTCCATTTAGCCTACCATTTAGGTTTAAGTCCATTAGTCACCCCAACCCATATACCTTAAGGTCTACCCCATTAGTCATCAAACTCATATACCTTAGGTCTAGCTCATTAGGTCCAACTCATCTATCTTAAGTTCAAACTCATTAGTTATTACAATCCATTAATTATCCCAACCCATCGACCTCTTAGGTCCAACTCATCTACCTTAGGTTTAGTCCAACTCATTAGGCCTAGTCCATACTTAAGACTCATTACCATGTTACCGCCACCTCATTTAGGGCCCACTGTCACATCACTTAGAGTACACACCTTCAAAAATAAAATCCTAAATGCAATATAAGGGATTGAACTCATATCCTTTGTGTTGTAAGTAAACACTTTCAACCACTTGTCTACATTCGTTTTTGTTTTAAACTTTTGCCAATTTTAAATAATATTTCTAACATCATTTTTATCAATTTTAACTTTCCTTAATGCTAACTTTCAAACAAATATTATTATTATTATTATTATTTTAACTTCTATTACTTTTGTTATCTAAATAAATAAAAAAATCATTTTTAGCTGGGAAATTAAAAAAAAAATTTAATTACTAAATAAAAAAAATTAATTTAAGAACAAAAAATCATTTCTATATTTTGAATTTTCAAAAACCAGTGTATTTAATTTAAAAAATATAAAATTTATTACCTTTATGTTTTAAAAAAATATATGCTTTAAAATTCAAAATTCACTTTCTTTAAATTTTACAAATCAAATATTCTTTTCCAAATATCCAAACTTCACACCTCTTCTTTTCCAAATTTACATTTTTATTTTTATTTTTTTCAAATTCCCTAACTAAAATTTTATTTTTAAAATTTCCCTTTTAATCTAATTTTCAAATTCAAAATCAACAATTAATTCTATAAATTCCAATAAAAATGAAACCTTTTGGAGTTGACTCTATAACAAATAAATGGGCATACAGGAAACTTATCTATAAGCTTAGTTCAAGTTATCTTCTCACATAAGTACTTTTAATAAGTATAGATTTGAAAAGCTTATAACATCCCTATAAAGCCCTTTTAGGTGGCTAATGAAGCTCGCAGAAGCTTATAAAAAAAAGTTCAAAAAAGCTTATACGGAAGACTAAAAATGATCATCTTAATGACAGAAGTATCTTTATGAAAAAATAGAAAACAACTTTCTAAAAAATTATGTAAAAAATATGAATTTTTTTTGAAAAAATATAAAAAAAGAAGAAAATAAATGAAATAAATTCTGAAAAATTATGTAAAAATAAGTAAAATTTTTGAAAAAAAATTATTAAAAAATGTGAAAATAAATTATGACTTATAATTAAAAAACTTTACATGTGACTGATAAATATTTTAAGTATATAGTGAATCTTTACTTTATTTTGAATTTTTTATCATGTTTTCATGATATATATAATACTAATTTTTAGTTTTTTACATTTTAGTTTTCTTAATTTTTTAAAAATTATGACAGTGCTTATTTATTCAAACACTTCAATTTTATAAGTACTTATGATGGTATTTTCAGTAATTTCAGTTATTATAAGTGCTTGTATAATAATGATCTAAGCACATAAAAATAGGCACTTAAAAGCACTTTTTTAAAATATGTATTGAACACTAATAGCTTATTGAATAAAGTATTTATGACATAAACTCTCATCTAATAAGTTCTTATAAAATAAGTGCTTAATTAAGTTATTTACCCAAACAGGGCCTTAGTTTATAATCCAGTTTCAAAATTTGACTTCAAATATTTTGTATTTGCTACTACATTCTTTGTAGTTATCTGTTGATAAACAAATCATGAGAGTACCTCTTTCCCATTATTTATTTATTTATTATTCATTCATGTTTAGCGTGCTCTTGTATTATTAAAATTGTTTATTTGTAGTATTTATTGTCTCATTAGTCAATTGCCCTAATTGCCTTCGCTTGATTATTAAGACCCAACTTTAGGGAACACAGAGAGTGCTATGGCTCATTGTACACCTTCTCATTAGTAACATTTGAGACTGGGCTTCGGTTTCACAGACTTGCTTTTCCTATTAGGAGTCGCACTTAGGGTTTTTTTTTTCTTTTTTTTCCTTTTAAAAATAAAAATAAAAATAAAATAAGTGGGGACTCAGTGATTTTTAAAATGGTTTTCAGACAAAAGCAGAATCTCACTTTTGGTGAGCATTATCATGAAATCTGGGTGTCTTTGTACAGATTTTCATATTTATGACTTCTTTCTGTGCTTTGACCCCTCAAAGTTGTCTATGTAGATTTCTTCTTCTAAATCTCTATTAGGAAAGACTATTTTGACATCCATTTAATTTACTTCAAGGTTCTTCAAGGCGGCAATTGCAAGCACCATTCTTATGGAATTTATTCTTGTCATAAGAGAATATGTGTCAAATCATCGAACCTTGATTTTTGTAGCGCTGATCCTGAGTCTTGCTTTGTACTTGTCAATCGATCCATCTATTTTCCTTTTTCTATTGAAAACCCACTTAGAACTTAAAGGTTTATAATCCAGTGGAAGATCAACTAGTTCCCAGGAATCAATTTCACTCTTAATCGTCTCTTTCCACATGAGACCTTCCATAGAGTTCACTGCCTCCTTGAAAGTCTGAGGTTCCCCTTCAAGCACATACGTCAAAAAATCTAGACCAAATTTTTTTCTATCCTTGCTCTTTGGCTACGTTTAGGTTCTACCTCACCATCTTTATCTTGATCTTGAATATTTTCATTAACAATCTCAATCATCCATTTTTGTAAAACTTGGATAAATTTGAATTTTTTCAAAAAATAGCTAAACGGTAAATTGTTGTTATAGTATAAGTTGAAAAACTTGAATTTTTCTAGATCTCGGATGATGAAACGGACCTCACAATTAGATTCTTCTCACAAAAGCTAGTTACCTAGACGAATTTAGTTAAATTTGGAGACAGTTGGATTTTCACAATTTTTGGGGCGTTGGGTGCCTAGTTGACCCCAAAAATGGGATTTTTGAAAAAAAAAAATCTCGAAAGTGGAAAATAAATTAAGTAAAGTTCATTTAAAATAAATTGAACTTGAATCGGGACGAAATAAATTGTTTCGGGACCCAGAAACATATAATGTCGTGGACATGTGGTGTGATGTGGAAGATGAGTCTTTAGACTTAAGTCAAAGTAGAAAATCAGATTTGGAGAAAGGCAGATTTTACGGTGGAAAGAAAGAAGAAAAGACCCGTAGAAGAGAGAGAGAGAAGAAAGAAGTGAAACTTTGCTTTCTTACGATCTATGGAGTTTAGTCAATCGGAATTCTTCGGGCCAAGAACAAAAGTTCATCTACTCGACGAGGGCTACGCGTGGGTACCAAAAAGGAGGGATTTCACCGAAGATCCAAATGAGGAGATTTCGGGAAATCAAAATTTTAGGGATTAGGAGGTGTTCTTGAGCTCCTTATGTTCTACTATGCTCAAAGAGGTAGGGATTCTTCCTACTTTGGTTATTTTCCATTCTAGGGGCTGTTTGGTTGAGTTTTGTGCCACTGAGGGCTGTTTGGCCATTTTTGCCCTAGGGGCTATTTAGGCTTAATGGTTATGTGTATTTTATTTTTGACTATATGATGTCCAGTTTTTGGGGCTGGTTTTCGATTAGAAAATGGGAGAATTTAGACTGGTATCCTTCAAGGAAATTGTAGCTCTATATGAGAACTTGATTTTAGGCTTTGAATCACCCAAATTGGACCTCTATAACCCCGAGTTGTAAATTAAGTTTTGGAATTCTTTAAGTTTATATTTTGAACAGACCCTCTGTCGATTTTGGGACTGCTTTTGGTTAGGCAAAAGTGAGAATTTGGACTAGTATCCTTCAAGGAAATTAGCTCTATCTGAAATTGATTTTAGGATTTTGAATCACCCAAATTGGACCTCTATAGCTCAAGTTATGGTCCATTTTTCGGAATTCTTACAAACAGAATTTTGTTTAATGGTTTGTGTCAGTTTGAAACATTAGGGGGCTAGTTTTTGAACTGATCTTGGAACTATTATGTGGTCTATTATGGCTTGTTGTGTGTAATGTTTTGTGGGCATCTCTATGCCACAATTGGTCTTGAGGATCAAGTTGTCATTCCTTGAGTTTCAGTGACATGCTTGGTGGTAATTGATTGGAGGTTAATGTATGTGTTTAATGTATTGACATGTGATGAATTGTGTGTGTAGACATGGCCATTATAGCCAGCATGTTGTAAGGCTATTTGTGGACATGATATGTCATAATTTAACCTAGAGGATAAAGTGTGTCGTTACTTGACTAAGTAATGATTTGATTGTGATATTGATATATGCGCGTATGATATATTGACATGAATGAAATTTTATGGAGATTATATGCATGTTTGATATAGTTGTCCATGATGCATGGAAAATGCATGATTAAATTGATCATATAGCATTCATCATGGCATGATATAGCATGCGATGGTGCATCGCATTGCACATTTATACCTGGGGAAAATCGCATGACATGGGCGTGGCGCGCGGATTCTGTCAACACTGCTGCGTTTGATGTTTGATGGTGGGCTCGGCATGGTGGGACAACGTCTAATAAGAATTAAATGCGGTTAAAATGGAAGCGGAAGAATTAAAATATGTAGTGCGGTGTGTAAGTAGGGATAGACATCCCTTGGTGAAAGCCCGCGTTAATTTGGTTGCCATGTGTCGATGATGAAGCACGTGAAAGTGTAGGAAGGCACTAGCGGCTTGTGGTGAACATGAAAATTCGATGCCCACAAAGACACATGATTTTGAATATAAATGATCATTGAGTGTAACATCCAAAAATCTTTGATTTGAAAACAATGAAATTTATTTTAACAAATGATCATTGGATAATCGAAAGAATGATAGTTTTATCACGTTGGGTTTGGCATTGACAATAGGAGATTGGTGGGACTTTCGGGTTTGTCAGAAGTCGGTGAGGACTCGGTACATGGGACATGGTGAGTCGCATTTCATTTTATGGCATGTAAATTCATTCTAGGTTTGCATAATCTTAGTTCAGATGTGTTTTTTGGTGACATGACCATTGCATGTGCACTTAGGTGGGGGTAGCCTGCGCCCAGGAGTGCTCTATTGGGCATTGCTCACCTCGTGGTGGACCCCCTTTCAAGTACGGGGGAGTGTGCGGGGATAGCCTTCCTCAAGGCCACCATTGTGAAGAAAGTCGGGTTGTGGCTTTGGTTCTTACTTTTGTAAAATATATTAGAACAAACTATTTTTATATATGTTTTTGCATAAAGAGTAGTGTAATTAAACTCTTTAGGACTATCGTATTATAGCCTAGTGCATTATGTTTGAGTATGGATATATGGACCCTATGTGGTCATTTTTACTCGTAGATGGACCCAGAGAAGTCATGATATGATAATTGGCCCCGGGTGGGCCATGCTATTATCTGTTCTATATGTTGTATTTTTGGGTAGAGCTCCCTGTACAAAGGAGACTGCTCAGATTTTATTAAGTGGGGTGCAGTCAAAAGGGACATAATAGTGTGGTATCGGGTTACCTAACATCCATAAGTTTTCCCCGGGTTGACGGTTGGTCAAAGGACCCCCAGGTTTTGGGGCATCACAGCTTGGTATCAGAGCTTAGGTATGTGATTACCTAGGGCCTAATTGGCATGCGTCACATATGATACCAGCATGGCGGTATCGAGCTTAAGGATTTATAAGTTACCTAGTGCTCGATGCCGATACTAAGCGTCGGCGGTATCGAGCTTGTGTATATGAACACCTAGGGCTTGGTGGGCGTAGATTACAAGGCTGCTCTTAGTTATGGTGCAGTGCCTAGGTTTATGATTACTTGGTGTTTTATAGATCTGGTACTAGCTTCACAGCTTGGTATCAGGGCGTAGGTATGCGATTACCTAGGATTTGAGGGCATGAGTTTAGACCATTGCATTCATTGTGCATTTCATGTTTTGCACTACGTGATTGTGTGTTACATATTACGTGAATTATATACATGGTAGAATGTATATAGGAAAAATGAACACTAGGGTTAGAGAATATAGCAGCAGGAGTTAGGAGAAAGAGCCGAATATATGATAGTTCGAGATGTTGAGATTTTTATTAGTGGTTGACACATGCCTTCTTAGTTAGGCAAGAGGGATCTCAAAGTTTATGGAGATCACCTCCAATGCTACTAGGATAAGGCTAATTTACATTCCTGACTAGAGGCGAATCCAGGAGTATGTTGGGATTTGGTCAAAGAAAGCCTCAAAGGAACTTAGAGCTTGATGAATGACATGGGAAGAGTTCCGTGAGCTCTTCATGGTAAAGTATTTCTTGGCTTTTACTCGACATGCAAAAGCTCGGAAGTTCCCTAAAATAAGGAATGATGATAGTGCTTGACGGGCTTCGGATAGGTGTGTAAATTAATGTAAAACAATGGGCCCGTATGCGCAAGTATACGCGTCGAGTTTATGTAATATAGCGGCTAGTCAAGTGTCGTTCCCATGAAGAGAAGTGTGTTGAATTCCAGAATCGGCTCTAGATTATTATCTGGATCTCAAACTTGAATGAATTACTACTAATATAATGACACCTTTATCCTAAACTAGTTGTTAGTTCAATTAACGAAGACTTGGTTTTTTCCTTTCCTTGCCATATTCAATGGATTATCATCTGTGTAAAATCTATTATTTAGTATATTAACGAATGTACGCTAGCAGGTTGATTGTGCCTGCGAGATATCCTCTCTCGAGGTATACTCGCCAATAAGGTTGATCGCATCCTTGCTTCACCCCTCAACTCCGAGATGCTTAAATGGTTAAACCCTAATCGCCACACTCGGAACCAGGAGATCTCTACTCTCTGATTGACCGAGTGTCACTCTACCCGTATCCTCGGGAACCTTTATCTCTCGATCTTAGATTCCCGGCAAAATCAAGTTGGTGTTGGCCAAACACCACCATGTAGGTAATTAATAGAAATAGAAACAAGTCAATATCATATATATATATATATATATATATATATATATATATATATATATATATCTTGAATAAGCGAATTAAAACGTCCATATGAATATAACAAGAATAGGTAAAACCTAGAAATAAAGTTAGAACATCATTTTGCTCATTACAATCATTTTGGTTTTAATCAATAGGAGTTTGAAGATTACAAAGATAAGGATTACACGATCTCGCCAGATCGTCCTCTGGCCGTCTTCTGTCTCGTACTCAGTTCCGCTAGTTCTCGTCTTTTTCCTTTTTATTTTTTTTATATCTGAAAAATTCTCGTTGGGAGAGTCTCAGCGACGTCACAACGTCATAGCGTCGCATAGTTGGGTGATGTGAAGTGCACGTCATATGACCTGGCGTACGGCGTTAAAGGTGAGCTCTCCTCGATCTCCTTCTTGAATCTCGACCACGACTTCCAAATGCTGCAATTTTCACTTGAAATGCACAAAAAGCCGAGTATCAGATATATGACGATAAACGCACTTATTACTAGATGAAATGACCCGAAAAAACTATCAAACGCGGGTTTATGATGAGTGTTTTAGGCACTCATCACACCCCCAAACTTAGCTTCTTGCTTGTCCTAAGCGGCAGGCTCATAACCTTATTATGCATGGCCCGACACACGAAATGCCTGACATGAGTGTGATATACACGACGCCAACACGAAGAGTCAAAATGAACCAAATATGTACCCAAAGCCTTTATCATCTAAAATCCCTGGGATCCTTAGAGTTGTGTAGCTTTCTAAAGAACATAGCTAAGCGATATTTGGGTTGACCATTAACTTCGACCCAATGTTCTCAATGACCTTTCCCCATAAGTCTATGTGTAATTGTTTTCATGATCTCCAACATATACCTCGGTTCCAGTACCCTCAAACTTGAAGTCTACTCGTCCATTTGAAAGATTATAACCACAGAAAGATAAGAACACACCCCTTTTTATTTACATACTACCTAGGCATGAAAGAACTCTAGTGCCTATAAGTTTTAGCTAAGTGTCCCTATAGCGGGGATTCATTGGTGATTCCCACCGGTTAGTTAAGAGACACCCAGGGCATTCTAGTTCCCTCGAGACTTCACCCCGAACACTCAACCAAACCTAAAGGCCTTAGATTGTGGTAATGGTCTATCCTCTGTCCCACATGTAGCGGAGTAGTAGAGTCAATGAAACCGACCGATTAAACAGAGTATTAGGCTTTGAAAGGCCCCTCGGATTGTGCCCGAGTTGATTGAACAATCCACTTATTCCTGTCCTTTTATGTCTTTTTTTTTAATTTTTTTAAAATTTTTTTTATTTGGGGTTCAATGGCAATCCTCTTTTTAAAGGTGTCCCATCACTTAGGTGTTTAGAAACCCTCAAGGTTGGTAGAATTCTTGTGAGCAAGGTCCGGAGCCTTGGTATACCCTAGAGATCACATATGTGTGTGTGCGAGAAAGACTAGCAGAAGTGACTTTGAAACCAGGGGGAGTGACTGGTAGTCACTGACCTTTCTAACATACCATTCCCGGATTATGTAACAACATAAGGGTCCCTTTTCATTCTTTGCTCGATCTTTTGAAATTTTTTTACTCAAATTAACCTCATTCATGAGCGTGACATCGCATACTTTCTGATACCTAAAACATGCCTAAAACATGCTGCAATCTTGCGAAAACAACCTAAAACACGTGAATAAGCTCTGCACCTTGAACACATATTACCTAAAACACCACAAGCAAGAGACAAACTAAAATAGGAAACGAGAAATAAAACGAAACATAAGAAATAAAACACTTAAAAGCAGACAAAACTAAAGTAGGAAACATAGAAATAAACGATCACCCACACCCCCCAAACAAAAGCGGACAGTGTCCTCAATGTCAATAGAATAGCAAGAGAGGGTGAAGTGAACTCCTCTGGTGATCGCTTGGATCACTGCGATGGTGGTGGAGGTGGCATGTGAAAGGTGAGGAGCTGGGCAAGCTGCTCCTGGATGGACTGCTGGTTGCTGAGGATGGTCGCCTGGTTGTGCATGACTGTGTGCATGTCGGCCTTGAGTGCATCTATGTCCTAGTTGATGGCGACTTGGTGCTCCTGGGTCTCATCCCAGTACGCATCAAATCATGCAATGAGGTCCTGTACCTGGTCCTTTAGGGTAGTAGAAGGACTGACCGGGTCCTCCTCCTAAGGTGGATGTGGTGGTGGGGGTTGGGTGGATGACTGCTCGGCCTCTCCATGGGCACCTATTAGGATCCTAAACCTAGACTGGTATGCTCTAAGGTCATCCTCATCGGAGAGCTGATTTCCCGAATCGTATACCTCCTCTAGCCTTGGTACACCCGATTTGTCTTTCTTAACCATGATCGCCTTGATCGGGTGTATCCAAGCCTCATTATCCTCTGGCACTCGACTTGCTTCAGATAGGTCGATAAGGAGCCAGCCCGAGATTCATTCAGATCTTTGTTACAGACGATAGTCCTTCGATAACCTACCTCGACATCAAATGGAATGTTCCTGGATGATGCCATAGTTGAGCAGGTCTTCTTGGCCATTACTTTACACAAATTAGTCGCCGATGAGACGCGATGCTGTGATGAAGCGATGCCATACTCTTAGAATGTAAAGCCAAGTAGCTGGGCTCAAAGCACGACGTGCCCTTCATTGTCAAGTGGTCACTCACCCTGCCTGTTGGTCAACATCCTAAGGACTCCTGATAGTCGATGCCTATGGGAGCCTCATCATAGGCCTTAGGTTAATTCCGCTCTAGGATATAGTATCGATCGAGACTTCGCATTGAATTCCCACCAACACCCGTGCACCCCGACCCTTTTAGTACGCTGACTTTTTAGTCATGAGAACCTCGTACCACCCTTATGGCAGCTGGTCTCGGAGGTTGGCAAAGTGCCCTCTATCCCTTGTCTGCATGGTTTTACTTTTAAAGAAATCATCTGGGCAGGAACCCCTTCTCCTGACGTAAGGACCTATTCTTCGAGATGAGGTCGAATTTCTCGGCAGTGCAATGAGAAATTTCTCATGATCGTAATCATGAGTTGGCTCTTCACTTGCCCGGTTTCTTTTCGAGCTCAGTTTTTGCTTTTTGCTTGACATCAGGAACTTGATAGGGATAGGGATTGGATGATCGTCTAGGCTTGAATCACTCTCTAGTTGGCTTCCTAACACTTATTGTGATGCCACTCTACCGATTTACCCAATAGAGTCACCAAAAACTCACTTAGGCAAAAGGACAAACACCTAGTGTGCACTAAGGGAGATCGCGTTTGTGGCTTTATCATATGGCTTCTTTAATCACCAACCACCCCTAAGGTCCCTGCTCTAGCACAAGCAACCTAGAAAAATTCCAATACAAACTGAATCTGGACCTAAGTCACCAGAAAACTAGACCGTGTGGAGTGTATCCAAATGAGAGTGGATCTTAGGGTTTTCAGACTTAGGAACATTCTTAGGGCTTTGGAGAGTGCTAATGTTAGTTGGGACGAGGATGGGTGAAGTTTGGCTAGGGTGCTTACAAAAATCGAGGAGCACAGTTAGGGTTCTTCAGGTTTTCGGGTGTGAGAATATGAACTTCTTGTTCATAAAAACAAGGCAACGTTGCGACGTTCGGGCTAATATCGCAACGTTCGGGCCAACGTCGCAATGTTCAGGTCAACGTTGCGATGTTTGGGACAACGTCGCGACATTCGGGCCAACGTCGTGATGTTAGACCCAACGTCGTGATGTTAGACACAACGTCGAGACGTTCCAGAATGTCGGGCCTCCAATGTCGCGATGTTGAGATCCAACGTCGTGACATTTCAGAGGCTGCAATTTTCAACGTCGCGACGTTAGGATCCAACGTCGCGACATTCCCGAGAGTATCTCAAATATGAGTTACCAACGTTGCGACGTTGGGAATGGCATATTGAGATGTTCTGAGGAGAGTCAGATTTCATTTTCCACAGCAGCGGCGTTGAGATCCAACGTCGCGGCGATGACTCAATTATTATTATTTTTTTTTATAAACACATTTTTAAGTTTAAGAGCATCCCTTTTTTTTAAGGATTACGATCATTACTTCAACCTGGTTTTGGTTACGAGCTACCTCTATCGTAAGCCGATCTCGAAGCCTGAGAACAGAACAACACACATAAGTTATGGTCTCTAAGAAAATTTTCATCCCTAAAAGAAACAAACATATGCAAAGCTACACTAATGAATGAAAAAGTTGAAAATTCTTGGGTTGCCTCCCAAGTAGCACTTTGTTTAATGTCGTTAGCTCGACATCCCTGAATCTCAATGTCGGCCTTTAAAAGAATCTAGAACTGCTAACAAAACTCCATAGTGCTCCACTTCACTACTTAGGGCGAATGGAATATCTTGTCTTCCTCACTCTTAACTCTCTTAGTTTCTTTCTATGTCGCATTGAGCTTATCCTTGCAGTTTACCATGTCGCTACATGATCTCCTTGGGGTGACATTCTTGGATATCGTCATTGGGTTCGTCATCCGGATGTTTCGTAGCTTGGAATACATGGAACATGACCTCATCTCCTTGAACTCTCAATTTAAGCTCACCCTCTTACACGTTAATTTAAGCTTTTCCAGTAGCTAAGAAGGGTCTACCGAGTATGATGGGAACCTTATCATCTTCTTCCATGTCTAAGATGACAAAGTCTGCTCGGAAGATGAACTTATCCACTTTCACTAGGACGTTTTCAATTACACCCTGTGGGTGTTGGTATGACCTGTCAGCCAATTGCAAACTTATTATCGTTGACTTTGCTTCTCCCAGCTTCAACCTTTTAAACATTGAGAGCAACATCAAATTGATGCTTGCTTCCAAATGTAAGGGCTTTACGCTACGAGTTTCTATCTCGAGAATGGTATAGCAAAAGTATGGATCTTTAAGTTTGGGTGGAGCTTATTTTGAATTGTGCTACATATCAGTTCGATGATAGTCTCCATACTCACCCAATTTCTTCTTATTTTCCAAGATCTTTTCATGAACTTCATTAATTTATATTTCTCAAATTGTATTCATAAAGGGTATATTAAATATCTACCGATTCTTAAAGATAATAGAAACTGCAAATTGCTTCTCTAACACCCTTCTTTAGTCTCACGGGGATAGGAGTAAAGCGAGGGTGGGTCTCTTATCACTAAGCTTATCCCCTTTCACTACCCTTTGGGTGCTTCCCATTAGGTGTAGTTATGATCCCCCTTTCTCTACGCTGTATCTATCTCTGTTTCTGACTGGTCTGACTGTCTTGTTTCTTTTACTATCATTGGTGGGGGTCGTGGTGCAGTTACTTCCCTTCCAATTCTCAGAGTTATTGCTTTGCAGTATTCCTTCCCTTCTTCTCTCGAGTTTGTCTCTCTTGCAGATTGCTTGGCAAAAGAACCTTCTTTGCCTCTCGATCAGCAGTTGTGCATTTGGCCCACATTTACTCTCGAAGTTTCTCAACTATGTCGCTTGGTTATTCAGTTAGGTTGACTGATTCTCCATAGTTGACTGATTCTACATAGTTACCTTTGTTTCATTCATAAAGGTTGTATGGGAAGTAAGCATTTGAGCTAGTGCTTCTTCTAAATCCATTTTTTTCTCGGTTGGTGGTTTGTTCACTTGGGGAGGTGGCATACTATTTTGATTGTTCTTCCATCCATGAATTCGTTATTCCCGATTATTGCATGCCATCCTTGGCCACACAGTTACAGTTGATTATGATAGGTGTTACCCCCATACTGACCCTGTTGCTGATTCTGGTTAAACCTTGACACATATTGTGCTTATTCTACTGTCATCTGTGACTAGCGTGCCCAATGCCGTCTTTATCTCAGCATGATTCTGAGATCTCCCGAGGTTGCTTTGAGCAGCGTTTACAAGCTAGTTCTTGCCTTTATATTGTTTGGTGAGTTATGCAACATGACTTACCAAATTACTCACGACCTCTATGTCTGCACCTCCCACTGCTTTCCTCAGTATCATTCTTTCCTTGGGCCATTGGTTACTAATAGTAGCCATATCCTCTAGGATTCCATATGCTGGGTTTGTAGTCTTTTTCATCAACATCAGCCCCTGGCGTATGACATCTCATGCGAGGTTCATGAAATCTCTCCACAGGCCTATTCAGTTATCCACCTCCAATTGTCTAAACGTGTTAATCTCTTGCACTAGTTGTGCAATCTTTGAGGGCGGAAAAAACATGGTTAGGAATTTCTACACCAAATCATTCCCAATGAGAGCGGGAACAATCTCAGTCTTAGTGCTTCTTCTATCACTCCATTGTATTTGACGATGTCACATACTTCAATGAAGTTTGTCAAATGCATGTTCGGGTTCTCACTTGGTAGACCATGG
The DNA here is from genome assembly GCA_016808115.1 of Tetrastigma voinierianum. Taxonomy (NCBI): domain Eukaryota; kingdom Viridiplantae; phylum Streptophyta; class Magnoliopsida; order Vitales; family Vitaceae; genus Tetrastigma; species Tetrastigma voinierianum. The sequence goes on from JAEQBH010000528.1 coordinate 87,353, forward strand.
AATTGAATGTTCTGAAGCATTTGCAGTGTTATTGTTTTCAACTCAAAATTGTTCTCTTTAATAGGTGGTCTTCGGATAGCAGACTGAACGATTGTAGGCGGTAAAGCGAACTCCTCTAGCAACATAAACGGATCATCTGGCTATATAAATGACTTGGGAGCATAATTCCTACCATTATTCCCATTCTAACCCCCTTTCGGCTCGTTTTGCTCTTGGCCCTGATCTTGCTCTTCATTGTTTTGCATGATTGCTAGATCTCTTTGGTGTGCTTCTCTTTGTTCTCTGCATAATCGGTGTAAGGTTCTTTTTGGTTCAGGATCGAATGGAAGAAGTTAAACTTGACCCTGTCTTCGCATACACTCACAGTAACCTTCACTATAATCACACGCACAAACGCAAAGACCAAATTATAAGCACTTGTATAAACAAAATAAAATGAAAAGAAAAAAATAATTCTAGAGTAATATCTAATTGCACTATTGTCAATATTAACACGAAACTTCTCCTCGACAACAGCGCCAAAAACTTGACGAGCTCCTGATAGGTGTGTAAATTAATGTAAAAAGCGCAAACGTCTGGCGCAAGTATCAAGTGTCAGAGGTTTACATAAGTATAGTGGCTAGTCAATTATGGATTCACGAAAGAGGGAAGTGTGTTGAATATAGGAATCGGCTCTAGATTATTATTTGGATCTCAAACTTGAGTGAATTACTACTAATACAATGACACCTTGATCTTAAACGAGTTGTTAGTTTAATTAACGAAGACTAGGGTTTTTCCTTTCCTTGCCATATTCAATGGATTATCATATGTGTAAAATCTGTTATTCAGTATATTAACGAATATACGCTAGCGGGTTGATTGTGCCTGCGAGATATCCTCTCTCGAGGTATATTCGCCTATCTCGCCAGTAAGTTTGATCGCATCTTTGCTTCACCCCTTGACTTCGAGATGCTTAAATGGTTAAACCTTAATCGCGACACTCGGAACCAGGAGATCTCTACTCTCCAATTGAATGAGTGTCCTCTGCGAGATCCACACAGGAACCTTTATCTCTCGATCTTAGATTCGGGAAAAAAAGCAAGTTGGTGGTGGCAAACACTACCACCATGTAAGAGTAATTAACAGGAAATAAAGCAAGTCAATACTCGAATCTATATATATATATATATATATATATATATATATATATATATATATATATATATATATATATATATATATCTTGAATAAACTGAATTAAAAAATAATCCATATATGAATATATGAGAATCTGACAAACCTAGGAAATAAAGTTAGGAACATTATTTTCTTATTACAATCATTTGGTTTAATCAATAAGAGTTTGAGAAAGGAATTACAAGAACCAAGGATTACGATCTCTTGAATGGATCCTGCAATAGTCTTCTCAAAGTCTCATACTTAGTTCCCCTAGATTCTCATATTTTTACTTTTTTATTTTTATATTTGAAAATTCTCGTTGAGAGTCCGACAGCGTCGCGGCGTCGCTGACGTCGTAACTTAGTGATTGGGTGATGTAGAGGCGCATGTCATGCGGATTGGGACATGCGACGTGAGAAAGTCGCAACGTTGAGGCTGAGTTATCCTCTAATCTCCTTCTTCAAATCTCAACCGCGGCTTCGAATCTTTATTTCTTTGAAATGCACAAAAAGTGATATCATATATATGACGATAAACGCACTTATTACTAGATGAAATGAATCAAAAAATTGATCAAAAGCGGGTATATGATGAGTGTTTTAGGCACTCATCAGTGCTTAAATACGTGGCTAAGTTCATTGAATTAGCCCGTTTTGTTGATGATTATGTGGCCACAGACATGGTTAAAGTGAGAAAGTTTGAGGATGGTATGAAATATTCCATCCGAGGTAAAATTGTGGGACTCCTCTTGCAAGACATGGACTTGATGGTCAAGATAGCTATGACCATTTAGATAAAGGTGGACGACGCACGGAACATCTAGGAGGTGGGTGTTGAAGATAAGTGAAAGGTTTGGGCTTAGAGGTTGAAACCTTAGAAGAGCCATTGCATGTGAGTTCTCCCCTAGGAACTAGGGTGAGGGTTGATCAAATATGTCGAGATTGTGAGTTAGAGATCTTAGGTATTCTACTCACTATGGACCTTAAGGTCATGGACATGTCGGAGTTTAATGTCATCCTTAGGATGGACTGGTTGATAGCACATCTAGTCGTCATATATTGTGATCACAAGAGAGTTACCTCATACACATCCTATGGTACTTGTCTTATGTTTCAGGGGGATAATCATGATGCTTTACCCGAAGTAGGTATGCGACTCCTAGGTGGCACGAGCGGGTTGGCCGAGTTGGATTGGCAAGCCTTACTCCTAGAAAGCCGAGGCAAAACCGGGAGTTCGGTCTACCTCGAGGTGGTTTGTGAGTATGAGGATGTTTTTAGGATAAACTCTGAAAATTCACACGCTGTAAAGGATGTAGACTTCATTATTGAATTATACCTTGGTATATGGCCTATTTTTATGACATCACATAGAATGACACCTGTTGAGTTGCAAGAACTCAAGGTCCAATTGTAGGAATTGTTGGAGAAGGGTTTTATTAGACCAAGCACTTCACCGTGGGGTGCTTCGGTGTTGTTTTCCAAGAAGAAGGATAAGACTCTTCAGCTATGCATAGATTATCAACATTTGAATAGGGTTACTATCAAGAATAGGTACCCTTTGTTGAGGATTGATAATTTGTTTGATCAACTGAGAGAAACGTGGTCTCAGAGATAGATCTCCGCGCCGATTATCGATGAATTGAAGTGGGAGCGAACATCCTTAAGACGACGTTCAGGACGCGGTATGGGCATTTCGAGTTCATAGTGATGCCATTTAGATTGACGAATGCTCTAGCGGTATTCATAGATCTTATGCATAGGGTGTTCTAGCCCTACTTAGATTGGTTCGTTGTTGTTTTCGTGGATGACAATCTTGATCTACTCCAAGTCTAAGGAGGATAATGAGGGTCACTTGAGGATTGTTCTCCAGACTTTGAGAGAACATCATTTGTATGCCTAATTTAGCATGTGTGAATTTTGTCTTACTGAGGTGAGATTCTTGGGGCACATGGTATCGGCTTCGGGGGTATTCATGGACCCGGAGAAGGTAGAGGCACTTATAAGTTAGGAGAGACCGAAGTCAATCTTCAAGATATGCAATTTCTTAGGATCGACAGGGTATTATTGGAGGTTCATTGAGGACTTCTCCCGATTAGATTCTTTAATGCGTGATTGACACAGGAAAGAAGAAGTCAAGTTTGAGTGGAATGACTGTGTGAAGGCATTAGAGAGGTGAAAGGAGGCTTGCCCGGCTCTATTTTGATAGTCCGGGAGCGGTGTATTGTACCTTCCTAAGACAGTGGGATATGTTTTGATGCAGTCCGGGAGGGTCGTGGCTTATGGTTCTTGGCAATTAAAGAACCACGAGTAGAGTTACCCCACGCATGATATGGAGTTGGTGGCCATTGTCTTTACTTTGAAGATTTGGTGCCACTACCTATACGGTGAACAGTTCAAGGTGTTTTCAGACCACAAAAGTCTGTAGTATATTTTCACACAGTAGGACCTCAACATGAGGCAACGCAGGTGGATGGAGTATCTGGAGGATTACGATTTCACTTTGTATTACCACCCCAGTAAGGCAAATGTGGTGGCTGATGCACTCAGCCGGAAGTCATAGGGAGTGTTGGCTATTATAGCTTCCCGGGAGTGGCAGATGATCAAGACCGTGAGACAGTTTAGACCGTAGTATAGTGATCATTTCAGGGTACCTTAGGGAGTTTAGTGGCTACACCTTCCCTACAGAGTAGTATTGGAGTCCTAGGACGAGGACATAGAGGTTTGCTTACCAGGAGTGAGTGTCTGATCGGGCCACGTATAGCGAAGAATTTGGGCTATTCACACGGATGATAGTTTTTAGTATAGGGGATAAGTTGTGGTTCCCTAGACGATAGATTTGAGAAAGGAGATTCTCAAGGAGTTCCATTGCTCTCGTTTTGTTGTGAATCTAGGTGGCATGAAGATGTATCATGATCTTTGTCACTAGTATTATTGGAGTAGGATGAAGAAACACGGTGGAGATTTCGTTCGAAGATGTCTCCGATATCGGCAATTAAAAAATTTGAGCCTTAAAGCTGAAGGATTACTCTAGCCTTTGGAGGTGGCTAAATGGAAGTGGGAGCATGTCAAGATGGACTTTGTGACTCACTTGTGAAGGACATCGCGAGGACATGATGCGGTGTGGGTGATCGTGGACTGGCTCACTAAGTTAGCACTCTTTCTAGTTATGCGGATGACCTTCACATTGGAGGATTCCAACAGGTTGTATATACAGGAGATAGTCTGGTTACATGGAGTGCCAGTATCCATAGTATCGGATCGGGGTCGAGGTTTGCTGCTACGAAGGGGAGTTTACAGAAGAGCCATGGGAACGTAGTTCGATCATGAGCCTTTGCTTTTTTGATGAGTGCCTAAAACACTCTAATAATCATACCACGCGTCCGTTCTCGTTTTAGTTTGATTTTATATTTGAATAAGCGTATTATAGCCCGATATCGATTCTGGATCTTATGTGCATGCAATTGAAGCCGAGGTGGTTTCGGGATCATTTTGGGCAAGAAGAAAAAGAAAGAAAGCGGCGACAACATCGGGGAAGGCGTGCGGCGTCGCGGCGTTCCCAGCGTCGTGGCGTCTCAGCGTCAGCGACGTCACCAACGTCGCAGCGTGCGGTCAGCGAAAAAGAGTCGACAAGCGTCTCAGCGTCGCGGCGTCATCGGTGATTCGCACCAGTCATAAAAGCAAAGGACTGGTGCGAGGCATCGAAGAGCGTAGGGAGAGCGCGGAAAAGAAGCGGCGTGTTGGAATTGGAAGACCAATCGTTTTGTTTTTCTTTTACGATAAACTATTGATGATTTGCTAAATTATGGTGTGGTCGATTCCAACATGTTGGAATGCATTCACAGGGTTTTGTTGAACCACAATCTGTCGAATGGATTAATGCTTAAACTTATATTATTCGGTTTATTTATAATTTGCATCGTCGTCCCACTACTCTCTACGTAGTGTATATTGATGGTGATGTCTGGCTAACATTGACATGATCTTGTTGGGTATCCGATATCGAGAGATAAAGACCCCTAGGGATCTTAATAGAGCGACCCTTGGTTTAATCGGTAAATAAAGATATCCCGATTTCGAGAACGACGATTAGAGTTCGAACATTTAGGCGTTCGGAATTATTAGGTGATGGCATACCTTGAAAGAGGATATCTCGTAGGCCGCGATCGCCCGAATCATCGAAATCATTAATATGGCCGAATAGTAATTATACAGATAATAATCCATCGAAAGGTGGTAGGAGACAAATCCTAGTCTTTAAACAAAGTAATTTCACAAGTTAATTTAGCTTTAGTTTTAATCACATATGTTAGTTAGATATGCATTCGGAGTTTAGAAGTCAGATAATATTATAAAAATTAATTTATTAATCAACACACTTCTCCCATTTATCGATATAAGTGCAGTATATTACTTGATACGACGTGTGCATTTGCACACATAGCCGTACACATTTTACACATCACGCTTTCGCCCTATCACTTTTCATCCTTAGACAAACGATCAGTCAGAGAGGACCATCCAGACTTTAGAGGACATGCTACGGGCATCGTCTGGGTACAAGGGTAGTTGGGAAGAGCATTTTGCCCTTAATTAAATTCACCTATAACTAGCAGGTTATCGAAAGCATCGAGATGGAACCTTATAAGGCACTGCAGGAGGCCATGTTGATCTCGGGTTTGTTGGACGGAGGTGGGAGAAAGACCCTCCACGGGTTTGGATTTGGTTAGAGACACCTCCGAGAAGGTGGACTTTATATGGAAGCATCTTCTCAAGGCTCAAAGCCGGTAGAAGAGCTATGCCGACAGACGGTGACGACCTCTAGAGTTTGAGGTGGTGATCATGCCTTCTTGAAGGTAATGCCTAAGAGAGGAGTGGTTAGGTTCAGCAAGTGGGGAAAGCTATCACCGAGGTATATCGGGCCCTTCAAGTGTGGGTACAATTGCGTATTGGTTGGCTTTATCACCAAGTTTATCGGGTGTTTGATGAGTGCCTAAAACACTCATGTCATACCCGCGTCCGTTCTACGTTTTTAGTTCGATTTTATATTTAATAAGCGTATTATAGCCTGATATCTTATTTCTGGATTTTATGTGCATTACAGGTGAAGCGGGTGGTTTTAAGATCCATTTTGGGCGAGAAGAAGGAGAAAGCTGGCGACAAGCGTCGTGACGTGCCAGCGTCGCGGCGTTCGACGTCGCAGCGTCGGTCAACGGAAGAAAAAGAAGTCAATGAGCGTCTCAGCGTCGCGGCGTCCCAAGCGTCGGCGTCGCGATGTCCCAGCGTCCCAGCGTCGCGTCCCCAGCGTCCGCGACTTCTCGGCGATGTCCCAGCATTAGCGGCGTAGATTTCTACGCCAGGAATCACTGAGCAAAGGAGACTGTTGGGAGGTGGAAGAACTTACGGACTAGAGTGCGGAAAACAGAGCAGCAACGACTTGAATCATTGGAAAAGACAGTGTTTTTGTATTAATTCTTTTCTCATAAATGACTAATGATTTATAGAATGATGCGTATATTCAGTTCCAATATGTTCTAGATTTTTCTCTAGGGTTTTGTTGAACCTTGTCACAATTGAATGGATTAAGGTTTAAATTTATATTATTCAGTTTATTTATGATTTGCATTGATGCGCTCTATATGTGGTTCATATACATGGTAATGTTTGTGACTTGATGGCATGATCTGCTAAGGTATCAGAGATCGAGAGATGGGACTCGGGGATCACGAATAGAGCAACCCTCGATTCATCGGTAAATAAAATATCACAGTTCAGTGTGTGATCGGGTTCGAACATTAAGGTGTTTTGGATTATTGGGTCGAGGTAGAGATGCACCTAACCCTACTGGCAAGATAGGTGGATACACCTCGAGAGAGGGTATCTCGTAGGCACGATCATAGATCTGTCGAAGTCACTAATGGCGAGTAGTAATTCCTCTAGGTAATAATCCATCAAAAGTGGCAAGGGGACAAAATCCCCGATCCTCCACGTGATAATTTCTAAAGTTAATTTAGCTTTAGTTTTAATCCATATATTAGTTAGATAGCCATTAGTTAAGTCCATATAATATTATAAAAATATTGATTTCAATAGTCAATGCATTTCTCCCCGAGTGGATCGATATCAGTACCTAGGTACACTATATTGCCAATCGGTGTGCACTTGCACACATAGGTATACATTTACACATCATGACTTGGCTATCAAGTTTTTGGCGTTCATTGGATCGAGTTTTAGTGTTGATATTGATAAGAGTGCAATTAGATATTACTCTGGAAATTTTCCATTTTATTTTATTTTTCTTATACAAGTGCTTGTAATTTGGTCTTTGCGTTTTGTGTGTGATTGCAATTAAGGTTACTATGACTGTATGCGAAGACGGGGTCAAGTTGAACTACGTCCGTTTGATCTTGAACCGGAAAGAATCTTACACCGTTGCGAGAAGAACAAAGAGAAGCAAACAAAGCTTTATATGCAATCATATGAAACGATGTAGGCAGATCATGGCGAGAAAAGCAGTGCAAAGAGGGGGTCACAATGGGAATAATGGTAGGAACTATACACCTGACCGTTTATGACCGTGAATCCATTTATGTTGCTAGAGTTTGCCTTACCACCTCTGATGATTCGATCGGCTATCGAATACCCATTTCAAGCGAACAACGAGTTAGTCGATGACTTACGGATGCTTTAGAACATCACATTTCCGCAGTTGCCAAGTGAGAATCCGAATATGCACTTGATAACTTCATGAAGTATGCTTGAGCCGCGGCTAAAGTATAATGGGAGTGGCGAAGAAGGCACTCATCTTGAGATTGTTCTGCTCTCACTAGGTGATGAGGCTAAACCTTGGTTAATGAAGCCAGCCCAGCAGGATTCCATTGTTACTTCATGGAATGACCTAGTGCAGAAGTTCCTGATAAAGTTCTTCCCACCTTCGAAAATTGCACAGCTAGTGCAAGAGATCAATACTTTTAGACAATTCGAAGGAGAAAACTTAGCAAAAGCATGGGATAGATTTCATGAATTGTTAAGGAGGTACCCACATCCTGAAATGACCGGATGGATCTGATCCATTACTTTCTATAATGGTTTGAGGATACAGCGAGCGGTGATTAATGCCTCGCGGGAGGGTGCAGCTAATGAAGAAGACTACGGATAAGTATGAAGTCTTGGAGGCCATTTGCTGCTAACACTAATTAGCGTGGCCTAGGGATAGGCCTACATGGTAAGGTTGTGGGGGCATGAATACTTGAGGTTCTCGATGTCACGGTTACTCATGTTCTTGTGACTTACTAAGCGGCTTAGTGAGCGACAAAGTACTACGAGATGTCGTTCAAACCGGCCCATGGGAGTTATCACGAGGTCTGTGGAGGATAGCACGATGAGTCGCGAGAATGTCGGTCCAGGGACAACAAATGAGAGTGAGCATGCCCGGTATGTGTCGAGGTTTGTCAGTCCTGATGGGTCGGTATAGAACATGTATCGGGCAAAATCAAGGCGAATTGGCGTAATAATCAGAATAATCAGGGCAATCATAGTTATGGATGGAAAAACAATCGAACGATATGCCACCACCAGTGGCGAACCACCCTCTAAGGAAAAAGTGGACTTGGAACAAGCCCTTGCCCAATTGCTTACCTCTCATACCGCCTTTATGAATGAGACAAAAGCGAATATGTAGAACCAGGCCACCTAGTTGAACAATCAAGCAGCACAGTTAAGAAACTTAAAGGTGCAAATGGGCCAAATGGCCAGTCTGTTGATGGAAAGGCAACATGGTTATTTTCCAAGCAATTCAGAGGCAAACCTAAGAGAAGAGGTGTATGGCTATCACTCTAAGGAGTGGGAGAGAGTTGGAAATATCGGGACAACAACTAGAGTAGAGGCGTAAGTTAAGGGAACAAGATCGGGTTAGGCTCGAAGATCGGATGCAGGGAGTGGCTAAGAGGCGAGGCTTGATCAATGTGATAAAGTAAAGAGGGCCGAGAAGCAGTGAGAAGCGAGATAAACCCACCATACCAATTCCGTATCCTTAGCGGTTGAAGAAGGTTAAGTTAGAGAAGCAGTTTGCAAAGTTTCTTGATATCTTCAAGAAACTACATATTAATATACCCTTTATGGATGCACTAAAGAACATGCCAAGCTACGTGAAGTTCATGAAAAAGATATTGGCAGTAAGAAGAAGTGGAGGAATGTGAGACATCACCTTATGAAGAATCTGACGCAAATACCACAAAGCTTTTGGCTTGAGAGATCGGGTGACTGCTATACCATTCTCTATCGGAGCACGAGTGTCGAAGAATCCTTTGTGACTTGGGGGCCAAGCCATCGACTTGATGCAGCTTCGATGTTTAAAAGGCTGAAGTTAGGGAACCAAAATCGAGCTGTCATTTGCAGGCGGGCGCGAGGTCCTACCAACACCCTCGGGGTATAATTGAAAATGTCCTAGTAAAAGTGGGTAAATTCATCCTTCCATCAAACTTCGTCATCTTGAACATGGAGGAAGATGACACAATTCCCATCATACTTGGTAGACCTTTCTAGGCCACAGGAAAGGCGCAAATCAATGTGCAAGAAGGTGAGCTTAAATTGAGAGTCTAAAGGTCAAAGTCACTTTCCGTAGATTCAAACCCGTAGGCATCCGGATGATGATCCAAATGAAGATATCTCGGAGCTTCACGCACAGATCTTGCGAGGCAACCTGAAACTTCGAGATAAGTAGGTGCTTCCTGAAAAGACACCACAAAGAATTGGGTTCATGGGAAAAATATTTCATCCACCTTAACGTGTTTTGAGCTTTAGAGATATCACATTCCAGTTTCTTAAAAAGAACATTGATATCTGCAGTGCAGTCAGTAACTACATTAAACAAAGGACTACTTGGGAGTCAACCCAAGATTTTTGATATCTTTCTTTCGTCGTATAGTTTTGAGTGTTTTTAGTTTTTGCCATGTTTTTTACTTGTCTCTTTAGTAGTGGGATTTTCTTTTGATTATGCATTTTCAAGGCTTAGGAATATGATAGACGGAGGGATAGCTCGAGGCGCTCGTTCGAGTGCGAAGGGGTTAGAACTTCGTCGGGGTTTCTCAAACCGACTTTTGAATTTTTCCGTTGCTCCCATCTAGCACGTCGCGACGTTGGCTCTCAACATCGTGACGTTGTCACGTCATGGCGATCCCCCGCGTCGCGGCGTTGAGCAGATCAAAAATCGAGCCTCACAGAGCGTCATGACTTTGTGGCCACCTTTATTTTGGACCCCTGCAATAGCGTCGCGATGTTGGCTCCAACGTTGCGACGTCAGATATCCACACTCTCTGGAACATCGTGACGTGGAATTTTAATGTCGCGACGTTAACTAGGAAGTCCGGGAGGCGTCGCGGCGTTGGCTGTGAACCCTTGAGGAACATCGGCGTTGAGCACAGGCGTGTGACGTTGCCCTATGTTTGTAGACGGAACACCTCATTATGCTTCCTCGCCAAACCCTGGGTTTTAGCCCTCGAAGCACCTCGGTTTTTTGGGAGCCTGACACACCCTTCTTCGCTGTCTGAGCCGGCCTAATTGCCTCCCATAGGCCACGCAGCCATCTCTGGGAGCCACTGATCTAGTATCGACTTGGTTTGGGCCTTGCGTTTGATTTGTGTGCGGATCCGTGGAGGCTTTCAAGCCGGTGAGCCTAAAATAGCGGTTGTGGCTTTCTAGGTCTTGTTAGGTTTAGGAAGGCCCCTTGGGATCATTTAGGGGTATTGGCAGTCTTAGGGTCACGTCACATAGCCCATCACCACGGTGCACATTAGGTGTTCGACAAATTGCCCAAGTGAGCTTTGGGGGGCTTCGAGTGAGCTAATTGTTCCCACTGCATCACTTGGGTGTTAGGAGGTCTAGGGCCACAAAGAGGTGCGACACACTTGGGTCCCTAGCTCAGATAGACCCCATTCGGTGCTATGTCGAGTAGCGGCCAGATGACCTCGAGAGAAGTGCGGCTGGTGAAGAGCACACTTGATTAACCGAGCTGACAGTTTGTCAATGAGAGTGCGGTCGAAGTTTGGCCTCATTTCAAATCGGTCGTTTATTGGGAGAGAGGGTTTCACCACCTGGCGACTTCTTTCTCAAGTGAGTGCAGACAAGGGGTGGTGAGCCTTTGTACTGACCTCCTACGCCGATTGCCCTGGTATGGTGTGAGAATTCTACGCCAATCTCGCCTCCCATGTTTTGAAGAAGGTTTGGGTATGCGGGGTGTTAGTAGACTTCAGCGCGAAGTCTATCAACTAGTACTATAACCTTGAACCAGTTCACCCTGAGCCCTTTGATAGGCTCCATGCGTAACCCGACTACCCCAAGGTCATTAGGATATTGAGCAACGGGCGAGGTGAGTGGAAGATTAACAGTGAGGTGCACACAGTTCACTTTAAGGCCAAACATTTGGCCTACATCCTGGGTTGGCATCCTTTGCATCACATCCGCGTCTCATTCCAGCGGCGAAGATGTGTGTGAAGTGGCGACCAACGAGCCTGCTGTTATGCCATCAAATCAGATATACCTTTCGATGTGGGGCAGGTTATAGAGGATGCCATCCTCCATAGCAAGGATGCCAAGATGAACCTAGGGCACCCCTTCCTCATATACGGCCTATGCAAGCTAGCCGGGGTGCCCTTAGAAGATAATGAGGCTTGGATACACCCGATTAAGGCAATCATGGTAAAGCGTGACAAGCTAGGTGTACCAAGAACATAAGAGGTTTATGACTCGGGCCTGTAAGCCTCGAGGCAGGATGAGCTTCGCAGTATCAATTCGAGGTTTGATCCCGATTGACCCTAGGGTGGCCAGTGGATGATCCTCCACCCGTCCCTACCGCCCCTGTGCGTGCCGGAGAGATCAGAAACAGCCGCTTACCAGCTGCTTACAGAGGAGACTAGGTGCTCGCTCTCCTTTGCTCGTTTCGAGGCTCTTTGGGATGAGACCCAGGAGCACCAGGTCCTCATCAGCCAAGATGTGGAGGCCCTCCATGCCGACATGTGTGCTGTCATGGACAACCAGGCGACCATCCTCCGCAATCAACAATCCATCAGAGACCCGACTTGTGACTCTCGCCCCCTCCACTGCCACCTCCACGCCCTTGCTTGTTGGTTCTGCCGATCACCGAGTTTCCCTGCCACTCTCGTTCTTTTCATCGCGTGAGACCTTGTCGCCTTGTTTAAGGGTGTGGGTGATCGGGTTTGTTAGTGTTGGTTTGCTCTATTTTTGGGTTATTTTTGCGTTTTATGTTTTAGTGTGTTCTAGGTTATTTTTACGTTTTCTATTCTAGTATGTCATTTCCTATGCTTGTTTGGTGTTTATCTTAGCGTCGTCTGTGATTTGTCTATTTGTAGGTTATTTTCCTGTTTTTGTTTACTAGGGGTTCCCTGTTTTAGTTTGTTTCGGTTTTAGGATTGTTTTAGGTAGTGTGTGTGATGCCATGCTTTCTATTCAAGGATCTCTTTCGATTGTGTCCAAAATCTTGTTAAAAAAACAAAGTATAAATCCAGAAAGGATATGTAGGTTGCTAGATGCTCGGGAATTTCATGTGGGATAGGTAGGGAGACAGAGTGAATCACCTCCGTGGTAGTCAAGATACCAATTCTCAACTAGCCCTCACCAGGAACCCACACCGCAGGATGATCTCTAAGGTATGCCTAGGCTCAGGGCAGGCTTACTAAGGTTCAACAAACCTTAGGGGTTTTCTAAAACACCAAATAATGAGACACCACTGAAAAAAGTTACCATCGAACTTTATTTAAATTTTAAAAAAAAGAAAAAAGGAAAAGAAAAAGGGAAGCAAAGGGAGAAGAAAAAGTATGAATAGAATAAGTGAGAGCTTCTAATCAGAATCTCGGGCACAGTCCGAGGGGCTTTTCAAAGCCTAATGCCCTGAGCAAACTGGCCAAGAGCCATTGACTTCATTGCCCGTTATATAGGACAGAGGATGGAAGTTTCCCATAACTTAGGGCCCTTAGGTTTAGTTGAGTGTTCGAGGTGAGATTCGAGGAGGCGAATGCCCGGTGCCCTTAACCAACTGGTGGGAGTCACCAGCGAGATCCCGCTAGCAGGGCAGCTCGTGACATAAACTTACGGGCACGGGTTTTTCTTTCATGAGTAGGTAGGATTGTTGAATAAAAAGGGGTGCGTTCTTATCCTTCTGTAGTTAGATTCTTCCAAATAGGTGAGTTGAATTCAAGTTTGGGGGTGCCGGAATCGAGTTATATGTTAGAGATCACGTATCAAATGCACATAAGTTTTTTGGGAAAGACCATTGAAAACCTAGGAGGTTGAGTCACTTGTCAACCGAACCGTGTTCCGCTGAATTATTTCAAAAGTCAAACAATCTTATGGATTCTACGAATTTGGAAAAGAGAGCAGGGTTGTAAAATTGATCCATTTTTGATCCTTCCTTCGGCAACATGTGCATCACAATCATGGCTTTGAGTTTTAGTATGTTAGGTTGTTGTGCGTCGGGTTTAGAGTCGGTTTCTTGCTTGGGGACAAGCAAGAAGCTAAGTTTAGGGGTGTGATGAGTGCCTAAAACACTCATGTAATACATGCGTCCATTCTACATTTTTAGTTCGATTTTATATTTAAATAAGTGCATTATAGCCCGATATCTGATCTCTGGATCTTATGTGCACTACAGGTGAAGCGGGTAGTTTTCATAATCATTTTGGAGCTGAAAAGAAGAAGGATAAGAAAACTGGCAGCAACATCACGACGTATCAACGTCACGATGTTCCAACGTCGTGACGTCTCAACGTCGCGACGTCTGGTAAATAGAAGAAAAAGTCAAACAACGTCGCGACGTCATCGCGATTTTTGCCTCAAAATCATAAAAAGCAAAGGAGACCTAATTTGGAGGGTGGAAGAACGTGCGGCACAGGCGCGGAAACGAGCAACATCATTTCAGATCATTGGAAAGGCAGGTGTTTTTGTATTAATTCTTTTCTCATAAACGACTGATGATTTATAGAATGATGCGTATATTCAGTTCTAATATGTTCTAAATTCTTCTCTAGGGTTTTGTTGAACCCTGTCACAATTGAATGGATTAAGGTTTAAATTTATATTATTCAGTTTATTTATGATTTGCATTGATCTGCTCTATATATGTGGTTCTTATACATGGTAATGTTTGGCCAACATTGGCATGATCCTGCTAGGTATCTGAGATCGAGAGATAAGGACTCCCAGGGATCTGAATAGAGCGACCCTTGGTTAAATCGATAAACAAGATATCCCGATTCCGAGTGTGACAATCAGGGTTCGAACATTTAGGTGTTTGGATGTTGGGTCGGCGAGATGCACAACCTCTTTGGCGAGATAGGCGGATACACCTCGAGAGGGTATCTCGTGAGGCACGATCACCGAATCATCGAAGTCACTAATAGGTAGTATGAATTCCTTTGCGTAATAATCCATCAAAAGTGGCGAGGGAGACAAATCCTAGTCTCCACAGTAGAGTAATTTCACTAGTTAATTTAGCTTTAATTTTAATCCCATCTATTAGTTAGATAGCCATTCGGAGTTTAAGTCCAGATAATATTATAAATCCAATTTCAGTAGTCAATGCATTTCACCCTGTGGATCGATATCACTATATTACTTGATACGACGTGTGTACTTGCGCACATAGGCGTACACATTTTACACATCACGCTTTCAGCCTATCAATGTTCATGCGGTGTTCCATGTCTCCATGCTCCAAAAGTACACTCCAGATTCGACTCATGTAGTGGATTGGGGTGAGCTTCCTGTTGATGCTGATGGGACCTTTGAGGAGGGACGGATGTGTATTATGGATAGTCAGGATCAGGTTTTGTGAGGCAACTGAAATTTGGTAAAGGTGTTGTGGCGGCATCAAAGTGGAAGAACAGACATGGGGGCATAAAGGTATATTATATCAGTGTATCATTCGATGAAATGAAGGTATGTTTGAGTCGTGATACAAATATTTGCCATGTGCATGTAATTGTATGTGTATATATGTGTGTGAATTCGGGACGAAATTCTTTTAAGGGGGAAGAATGTAAAACCCGGATAAATTTGAATTTTTCCTAAAAATGGCAAAATAGTATATTGCCACTATAGTATAAGTTGCAAAATTGGAATTTTTCTATATCTCGGATGACAAAATAGACCTCACTATTGGATTTTTCTCGCGAAATATAGTTACCCAGACGAATTTTGTTAAATTTCGAGACAATCGGATTTTCACGATTTTCGAGGCATCGGGTGCATGGTGGACCCCAAAAACGGGATTTTTGAGAAAAAAATAATCTCGAAAGTAGAAAATAAATTAAGTAAAGTTCATTTAAAATAAATTGAACTTGAATCAGGATGAAATAAATTGTTTTGGGACATAAATGGACTCGGACCAGTCGCGGACATGTGGCGCAATGTGGGCCAAGTCTTTAAGACTTAAGTAAAAGTAGAAAGTCAGATTTGGAGAGGGGAAAGGAGCAGATTTTTTGCTGGAAAAAAAAAAAAAAAAAGACTCGTAGGGAGAGAGTGAGAAAATAAAGAAATTCAAACTTCTCTCTTCGATCTACGGAGTTCCGTCGATCGGAATTCGTCAGGCCAAGAACGAAAGTTCATCTACACGACGAGGGCTAGCGTGGGTACCAAAAAGGAAGAATTTTACCGAAGATCCAAAGGAAGAGATTTTGGGAAATCAAATTTTTTGGGATTAGGAGGTGTTCTTGAGACCTCCTTCGATTCTACTACGCTCCAAGAGGTAGGGATTCTTTCTACTTTGGTTTATTTTCCATTCTATGGGTTGTTTGGTTGAGTTTAATGCCCTAAGGGGCTGTTTGGAAAAATAATGGGTTATGAGAATAATGCTCTGTTTTGACCCTATATGATGTCCAGTTTTTGGGGCTGATTTTTTATTATAAAAAGGGAGAATTTAGACTAGTATCCTTCAAGGAAATTATATCTCTATTTTAGAAATTGATGTTAGGCTTTTGAATCACCAAAATTGGACCTCTATAACCCAGGGTTGTAATTAGTTTGGAGCCGCCCTGGGTTATACTGTTTTGGATGAACCTAGTGTCAGTTTTGGGGTGATTTTGGAGTTGAGTAAAGTGAAATTTGGACTAGTATCCTTCAAAGGAAATTGTAACTCATCAGGAACTTGATGTTAGGCCTTTGAATCACTATTGAGGACTCTATAGCTTCGAGTTATGGTCCATTTTTCGAGTCTTTACAACTTAGGTTGTTTAATGGTTTGTGTCCGAGATTTTGGAGTATGGGGGCTAGTTTATGAATAGGGATTTGGGTGAACTATTCTATGATCTATTATGGATTTTTTTGTGGAATGTTTTGTGGGCATCTCTATGCCACAACTGGTCTTGAGGATCAAGTTGTAATTGCTTGAGTTTGAATGACATGCTTGGTGGTAATTGATTAGAGGTTAATATATGTGTTTAATGTATTGACATGTGATGAATTGTGTGTGTAGACATGGCCATTACATGGCATGTTGTAGGCTATTTTGTGGACATGCTATGTCATAATTTAGCCTAGAGAATAAAGTGCATCGTTACTTGACTAAGTAATGATTTGATTGTGATGTTGATATATGCGCATATGATATATTAACATGAATGAAATTTTGTGGAGATTATATGCATGTTTGATATAGTTGTCCATGATGCATGGAAAATGCATGATTAAATTGCTCATATATCATTCATCATATGTGTGGCATGACATAACATGCAATGGCGCATCGCATTGCATTTATGCACGAGAAAATCACATGACATGGGTGTGAGTGCATGGATTTATAGTAACAGGAGTTTGGTGTTTGTTGGTGGAGCTCGGCATGGTGGAATTGATGTCAGTAAATTCGTACGGTTAAAATGGAAATGGAAAATTAAAATATGTATCGGGTATTAGAAAGTACGGATAGACACCCCCTTAGGTGAAAGCCTCGTTAGTTTTGGTTATACATATGTGTCCAATGGTGAATGCTTGTGAAAGTGTAGGAAGGCTTGCGAAGCCTGCGGTGAGACCCCGAAAATTCGCTACCCACAAAAAGACATAAGATTTTGAATATAAATGATCATTGAGGTGTAACATCCAAAAAGCTTTTGGTTTGAAATAAAAATGAAATTTGTTTTGTAAAATGATCATCGGATGTAATTTAAGAATGATGGATTTTATCATGCATGCGTTTCGGCATTGTGTGATAGAATTCGATTAGGTTCGAGGTTTGGCTGATTGTCGGTGAGGACTTGGTACATTGGACATGGTGAGTCGCATTTCATTCATGGCATGTAGAATTCCATTATAGGTTTGCATAATCTTGATTGGAATGTGTTTTTGTTTTGGTGACATGACCATTGCATGTGCACTTAGGTGGGGAGTATGTAGGAGTTTACTCTATTGGCATTCTTCCGTACTATCTTTGGGACAGCTTTCGGTGCCGGAATGTCTGAGACGAGCTCACTCAAGGCCACCATTGTGAAGAAAGTCGGGTTGTGGCTTTGGTTCTTACTTTTGTAAATTATATTAGAACAAACTGTTTTGATATATGTTTTTGTGTAAAGAGTATTGTAATTAAACTCTAAAGGACTATGGTATTATAGCCTTGTGCATTATGTTTAAGTATGGACAAATGGACCACATGTAGTCATTTTGCACAAATAGATGGACCGGAGAGGTCATGATATGATGGTGGCCCCCCGGATGGGCCATCGCATTATTGTTGTACAGGTTGTATTTTTTGGTAGAGCTCCCTCTACAAAGGAGACTATGTCCAATTTTTTGTTGGGCCCCAATAAAGGGGACACGATAGTGTGGTATTGGGTTGCCCAGCATCCATGGATTTCCAGCAGTCGGCGGCGGTCGATGGACCCCATGGTTTTGGGGCGTCATAATTTTGATGAACTTGGATCTTCTTTGGATTCACATGGATTACATCTTCAAAAAATGATGCATTCCATGATTCCATTATCATGTTCTTGTGAATATCTTAGATATTTGACTCATGGACAAGAAATTGATGAGCAGTACTATTATGTGCATAACCAATGAAAATTCAATCAATAGGTTTAGGTCTTATTTTCACCCTTTTAGGTTGAAAAACTACCACTTTAGCCAAACATCCCCACACTAGCAAGTATTTATAAGATGGTTATCATCCTTTCCATAACTCATATGGAGTCTTTTCTGCTTTCCTTTTAGGTACCTTGTTCAAAAGGTAATTAATAGTTAAAATGGCTTCCCCCCATATGTTTTGTGATAAACCAGAACTTATCAACATTGCATTCATAATTTCCTTCAGAGTGCGATTCTTTCGCTCAGCCACTCCATTGGATTGAGGCGAATAAGGTGTTGTGGTTTCATGTATAATCCAATGTTAAGCACAAAAGTTAACAAATGGTGATTCATACTCACCACCTCGATCACTTCTTAGTACTTTAATTTCCTTGTTGAGCTGATTCTCAACATCGTTTTTATAGAGAACAAATTTCTCTTTCGCTTTATCCTTACTTTTGAGTAGATACACATAACAGTACTTGGTGCTATCATCAACAAAGGTAATAAAATATTTATTGTTACCTCTTATTTGTACAAATTTCAAATCAAATATATCACTATGGATTAAGTCAAGAGGTCCAATGTGTCTCTCAACACTTTGAAAAGATGACCTAGTCAGTTTTGCCCCAATACAAGTTTCACACTAATGTTTTGAATCAATTTGGAATGTTGGTATATGATTTAAATTAATTAATCTACATAATGTATCATAATTAACATGTCCTAATCTACCATGCCATAGATTAGAGGACTCAAGCATGTAAGTAGAAGTACTAACTTTATTCATATTTGACTTTATGATAGTCATTACATTGAGCTTCCTCATACTATCGCTCATACACCCTTTTCCATCATACATTCCACTCTTGGACAAGACAAATTTATTTGACTCAAATACCATCAAAATCCATGATTGTTCAGCAATGAACCAGACACCAAGTTCTTACGGATTCTAGGTACATATAAAACATTGGTTAGAGTCAATTGCTTCCTAGACATAATCTTTAAGACCACTTTTCCTTGGCCCTCAATCTTGGAAGTGGCAGAGTTCCCCATGAATACCTTTTCCCTAGTCTAAATGGATTCAAAGATGGAGAACATCTTGTCGGAGCACACATGATAGGTAGCACCCGTATCAATCCACCATTCCTTGGGGTTAGACGCTACTAAGTTCACCTCAGAGATTATTGATGTGAGGTCTATGTCAGACAAATCCTTGGTGATGTTATCAACCACATTGGCTTCCTTTGGTTTGTTTATCTCCGGCAGTCTATAGTCAGGAGATTTATGACCTTGCTTCCCACAATTGAAGCATTTTCCTTTAAACTTCATATTCTTGGAGACTCCCCTTTTAAGGCCCAACTTAGTGCCTTTCCCTTTGTTGTTGGTTTTCATGAACTTGGAACCTTGACCATGTCCCACAAAGTTAGCCTTAGACTCGTTGGGATTGTGTGCCCCTTTCTTCTCAGATCTTCTATTGTCTTCTTCTATGCGAAGTTTAATCATCATATCTTCGATGCTCATTTCCTTTCTCTTATGCTTGAGGTAATTCTTGAAGTCTTTCCAAACATGAGACGACTTCTCAATATTAGTTGCAACTTGAAAAGTTTCGCTCAACAACATTCCCTCAGCATCTATCTCATCGAGGATTACTTGAAGTTCTTGTACTTGACTGACCACGGTCTTAGAATCTACCATTTTTGTAATCGAGGAAACGGCTCATGACAAAATTCTTGGCCCCAGAATCCTCAGTTTTATAATTCCGATCTAGTGATTCTCATAATTCCTAAACTGTTTTCTTATTTGAATGCACATTCTATAAAGAATCAGTTAAAGCATTCATGACATAGTTTCTGCATTGAAAATCATAATGTTTCCAAGCATCCATAGCACTGATGACTTGGATATCATTCATTTTCTTTGAGCTTAGGAGCATCTTCAATCAAGAATCTTGCAAGATTGAATGTGGTCATGTAGAATAACATCTTCTCTTGCCACCTTTTAAAATTAAGCCCATTGAACTTCTCGGCTTTCTCCAGAGTGAGCAGAATAGCCTGGCTATTAGAGTATCACTAGCACTTATGCCATAGTAGGGGTTGCCAGACAAATACAATTAGAACAACATTATTTGAATCAGAGTCAATTTCTTTGTTTTATTGTAGAAAATGAGTCAAATTTTCTTTTCTCAAAACCAATTCTTAGAATAATTGAAAATAACGTGTAATATAGTATTCACAAGAAAGACTAGTGGGGTATAGAAACTCAAGCCAGGGTCAGCCTCCTTAGACAAAATATTCAATTTCTAGGAAAATTGAGGGGTCACAAACAGTTCCACTTAAGTTATAAACTCCTTAAATAGAACTTCTCTATATTGTAATTTCTAATTTCCTAAGACAAAAATGAATTAGCACAAACACACAAAATGAGTGTAGAGTTTATCCTAGTAGGCTTATTTCCTTATCATATATTCATCGGAAAGAAAACTAGAAGAGATGACAATAGAAGCGAGTCGAGTCTTGTCTGAGTCCATAATCTCCTAAAAACAAAATTTCTCTTCTCCATTGGTGTCTTGAAGATTTACAAGCGTCTATTTTCCAAGATAAAACGACTAAATGCTTTGCAACCATTTTGACAAACTGAAACTGAAGTTCAGTATGATTCTGACGTCTATATATAAACTAACAAGGGGGATGAACGGAAAAGTTTTACCCGTTACATGTCCAAACGGACTAAAGGAATGAATACCCATAAAACAAACATTTCACCAAATTTAATTTCATTCAAAACAAGATAAAATCCAACATAAACTTGCTTAAACTAGACATGAATAATAAATATAAAGAATTTAACAAATATGTTTAATAATAAAATATAAATTTGCAATTTCTGAATGCTATCATAAAAAAAAAATTTGTATTAAAAATATTAAAAATCGTGGAAAGAATGTCAAAATAATAATAATAATAAAAGAATATGTTTTAATTCTTTTTATATATTCGATAATGGTCAATTTGCTTCAATTTAAATTTGTTTGATATTTGTTTAAAATAAAAATTATATAGTGAGTCAAAAATTTGCGATAACAAAAAACCTGAAATATATAATATATTTGAACTTTAACTAAACATTTAGT
Source organism: Tetrastigma voinierianum (assembly GCA_016808115.1). Lineage (NCBI taxonomy): Eukaryota > Viridiplantae > Streptophyta > Magnoliopsida > Vitales > Vitaceae > Tetrastigma > Tetrastigma voinierianum. The sequence continues at coordinate 108,716 of JAEQBH010000528.1, forward strand.
TAAAATATAGTAAAGCTTGTCTCCATTAAGTACTCGAACTTGGATTAGTTTTTTACAGTGAAACACTTTAATTATAATATAGTAAAAACTATCGCATTCAGACCTAGAACTCACGAACTTCTCCTCCTTATGCCACTACCTTTTGGAAACATTAAGTGTTCTATCTCGAGTTAGGTAAGATGGACAATATATATTTAGTATTATTTAAATTTAAATCTATAGCTTATTATTTAATAAGTAAATTTTTTATTATAATATCTATGATTAAACCATTTTAAATTTATAAATAAAATTATTATGAGTGTTAAATAAAATGGTATTATGAAACCAGCTGAAAATCTAAGGATGTTAAGCATAATAGAAAAAAAAAAACTTATGATATTAGATACCTCGCATTTTCGGCTATTATGCGTTTTCCATTTAAAAAGCGAAACTCAATTTTATATTTTGAAAAACATTTTTAAAACGGTTTAGAATCGTCAATTATTTTTGTTTTATTTTGAAAGGGAAAACAAAATAAGAAATAAAACTTTAAATGAGACTCCTAAAAAGGAAAAAAATGTTTGAGAAAAACCAAATATAGGTCAAAGGGTCAGGTTACTTATCAGGAATGTACGATGACAAGCCATTTCACTTCTCTAAATCCCTAAAGTTGGGCCTCTACTAAAAAAACTAAGGAAAATTTGGATTTTGATAATCGACTAATAGATACCAAAGACGCAACAATAATAAGATGATAGCATATTCAACGCAAAATAAATAAATAAATGAATATATAAATAAATTCGAATAGAGGGAAACACGTACCTTAATTGGCGCCCCCAGCAAGGTGTCTCGTTGACCAGATCAACGAATCACGTGTCTCACGTCATGAGACTCATACATGTGTAAAACGACCCAATAGGGCCCACACGTCCATACAACAAAAATGCATATTTTATACAAAAAGAGTTTAATTACAATTTGTTTTGATTACAAATTATCCAAAACTGGGTCTTTTGCCCAGATTCTTACAAATATACATAATAAGGCCAGCTTGGCCATTTCTTAGCCTCTACGGTCTCAATTGCGTCCCATCCTCGGGTGCACCTTCAGTACCTGAAATAAATATGTTCCCTCGACAGGGTGATAGCCCAATATTAGATTTTCCTCACATGGGTTCTGCTGCACAAGTGGCTCATCTGATGACACACCAAACATTCAATTCACAGTCCATACAAACCATGTTAATATACTAAGCATGCATATATTAACAAAACTTACACATGTTATTCATTCATTTCAATGACACAAAATTAGCTCACATGAGCTAATATACAATCCGACAATTCATCTTGGATTGCCCACAAAATCACAATCAGCATGTTATTCACTCATGGAAATAACGAATCATCACACAAGCCACACAAACAGTCCGTGGACTATCCAAAACCACTCTAGGGATTTCTTCACTCGGTCCAAATCTTTTGGAACCGAAACCACGACCATCCAGGCCTTAACAAATCCCCATCCATTAAAATGACCCTTAGCCAAAGAGTAAAACAAGTAGGAGAAAACCCATACCTTAGGAGTTTGTCAAGCTCCCCCAAGCGACTTGCCACGCGTAGCTCTTACCATGGGGAGGCTTGACTTTGCTTCTTACCTCGCGGAAAGCAGAAGCGATCGTCGCTAGGGAATTTTAGAGAAAAAGTAGAGTTTCTCTCTCTAAAATCCCACTCTTTTCTCTCTCTTTCTCGTTTGCTCTTTCTCTCTCTTCCTTTCCCTCCCCCGAGCCAGTTTAGTGCAGATTGAAAGTCGAGAAAAGTCCTCTCATGCCACTTGTCACTTTCTCATTGGTTCTTAGGATTACCCCCTATCCACTTTTCCATCTAACTTAGATTTCCATCCATCCACAAGGTGCCATTTGTCACTCATGGGCCCCACTCGAGCTCATATTTGACCCATTCAGCCCAGGATATGTGGCACCTCTTGAGCCACTCATAAAGTGCCAAGTGTCGAAATGGCTCTCTAACGTCTTGGCCAGAAAAGCGTGAAATTCCATTGTGCCGAGGTCGATGAAATTCAACATGGTATTAGATTTATGACGATTCAACGATTGAAATCCCGTTTCGTCATCGAAATTTAGAAAATTCGGATATTGACGAAATATAAACTCTTTTTCAGAAAATTAGATTTTCTTGGGGTTTCACATTAATGGCTACTCGAGAGCACTATCAATTGAAACCATATTAGGTTAATAACAAATATAGAATATTTCATAATCAAATTAGGGGACATGTTACAAATCCAACAATGAATTATTTATTAAAATGATACATGAGATGTCAGGCCCCACCCAAACCATTTATGTGGTACACAAATTAACTCTACATGATTCTATTTTATTAGAATTGTATAATTAATCACGTGATTGATTTATTTTAAAAAAAAATTGATTTTAAATTGAAATTTGAAAGTTGAATGTTTGAAATTGAAATTTTAGAAATTCGAGATTTTGAAATAAAATTTGAGAATTTGAGTTTTGAATTAAGATTTGTAATTGTATATTTTAAATTGGAAATTTGAGATAGGAACTTAAATTTATGACCTTGAATTTTAGAAATTGAGATTTTGAAATTAGAAATTGGAAGTGGGGACTTGGATTTTGAAATTATAGCAATTGAATTTTGATATTGTGAATTTTAATTTTGAAATTGAAAACTTAAAAATTTGAGTGGAAATTGGAGGGACTGAGTTTTGAAATTAGCACTTGAATTTTGAAATTTGAATCTTGAAATTACGAAATTGGGCATGAATTTTGAAATTAGAATTTATAATTTTGGAATTGAAAACTTGAAATTTTGAAATTGTGGATTTGGAGACTTGAATCTTGAAATTAAGATACTTGAATTTTGAAATTAGAAATTTGTAAATTTAAAATTGGAAACTTGAAAATTTGAAAGTGGGGATTGGTGAACTTGAATTTTAAAATTGGAAAGTTGAATTTTGAAATTTGAGGATTTGAATAAATTGAAGGTGGGTGATGGTTAATGAGTTAAGGAAAATAAATTGAATTATTAAACAATAACAATATATTACTAAAATCATCAACAATCAATCTAATTAAATATATATATATATATATATATATATATATATTTATTTATTTATTTAAATGACTATAAATTAAATAATTAATTAAAAACAATAATTAAATAGATATACAAGATAGTTAATTAAACAATAAAATAACTATAAAAAATTAAAAAGAATTTATAACTAAAAAGAAAGTCACTTGGGAGACGGGAAACTCCTAGTAGGAATTACTTCAGAAGTTGGGATCGCCTCCTCAGATTGCTTTGAACTAAGATTGCCTCTAAGGCGTCTTATTAAAAAAATCTTTTAAACTTTGAAACAACTTAAGGCCTCCTATTCAATGTGGCAAAGGCCCATGGTCTCATTAAAAAAATAAACTTACGAGATTAAGTAGAGCCTAAAGACCCATGTCTCCAAAATTTCTAGTAAGGGCCACTTAGGGCCTCCTCTTCTTTAGTGAGAGAGATCCATGGTCTTACCTTTTTTTTTTTTGTTCAAAACTAAGGGGGAGGGATGCCATCTTATAGGGGAAGGGAGGCCTCTCTCCCTTGTCCCCTTCCAATGTTGGATTGCCCCACCCCTGGCTTGAGACCTCGAAATTTGGGAGTATAGATACGCATATTAATAAGATAATGGGCATGTTTGGTTTAGTTGATATCTAATATCTGATAGACAATAGTTGGTGATAGTAGTTGATAACTTCTAACTGATTATAAATTACTACTTTATACAATAGCTGATTGGAGATTTATTTTCCTATATATAGAAATAATAGAATGATATCAAAACAATACAAGTATATATATATATATATATATATATATATATATATATATATATATATATATATATATATATATATATATGAGAAGAGAGAGAGAGAGAGAGAAATAGACCAAAAAATTAAAAAAAAAAAAACTAACAGTACTTTAGATTCTAAAATTTTATTTATAGTGATTGATTTTTTTTAAAGGAATTTGAAGTGAATGATTTATTTTATATATTTTGAATATATTTTATAAAATGTTGTAATAATATCTTCTTTTTTTTTTTTATCAATTTAGCAATCATTTGGTTCTTAATAAATGAATATCGTTATAGCAACATGATTGTATATGAAAAAGTAAAGAATATTTATTACATTAATAAATATTTGGACATGATATTTACATGAATGTGTAATTTATTAAAACAATATATATTTTTATTTCATCCTATGATAAAATAAAAATACTTGCCTTAGATTTTTAATTAATAATAAAATTAAAAAATTTTTAATTACCATAATAAAGCCTAAAATATCTCATAATCTTTATATTTCTTAAATTCAAATTTTAAATAAAAATTATCATGATAAATGATTTTTTAATAAAATTGAGGATGTAAAATTTACATTTATAGTTTAATAAGTAATGAGAGTCGAAGGTCTCGTGAAAAAAAAACCCTAGCCACCTCTCCCTTTCTCTCATCTTGTTCTTTCTAGAGCATTTATTTTAAGCAAGGATGAGTAATTTTTTGGTAATTCTTGGCCTGAAATTACCTCTCTACATCTCTTTTTACCATTTTTCTTTCTCAATAAAGTGGTTATTCCACAAAAATCTAGATTTTTAATTTGTCTTTTCGTGTTTTGGTCATTGTCTTGTGCGGCATGTGGTTTGTGTCATCTTAGTACGACGGTTTGGTTTTCGTTGTCTTGTTACAACGTTTTTTTGAGTGTAGGTGATTTGAATGACAAAGCAAATTCGATCAGGAATATACATTAAATCAAATCATGATCGCCAATATGCTGTAAAACTAGAGTCATATGTATTCTAATTATCGTAGAATTATCAAATGTATAGGCTTTAAACCGATTTATTGTGCTATTAACCTGGATACTTAGCGAATTTGATTATGTGTTTCCATTGAATGTATGATACTTTGAATCAATAACATTATTCTCCTTTAAAAAAAAAGGTAATGAGAGCTATTTAAAATAATTAAAATATTTTTTCTTGAATTTTTCAAGACAATGAATTACCTTTACATAAATATGGAGATAAGGATAAAAAGAGAAATTTGATATTTTAATAAGTGTGTTTCAAAAAAAGCTATTATAACACTTGAAATATACCTAGTCGTTTTCAAAACTGTTTAAATTATTTGTAGGTATAGTTTGAATTTTAAATAATTAAATTCAAAGCGAAAAGTGAAAACCGAAATAAGTAAGAGTAAATTTGTAACTTGTCAAAAATTTGGACACAAAGTCATAATATAAAGGAAGATGATATGCTATTATAGAAATAACATAAGTTGTGGTGCAAATAGAATGGAGTTTAAGGACCAAATTGTAATAAAAGCAAAATTAGACCAAAAAGGGATAAGACCAATTAGGGTCTCTCATTTTGGGGGATTTTTGGAGAGCAAAAACGTAGAGAGAGGGGGGAGAAGAAAGAGAGGGAGAAGAAGAAGAAGAAGAAGAAGAAGAAGAAGAAGAAGAAGAAAAAGAAAAGAAAGCCAAGAAAGGTATGGAATTGTATGGATTGCTATGGTTTTGTATGTATTTTTGGACTTTTGTATGGATATTAGTTTGTTCCATTTCTAGAGTTTAGTTAGGAATTCATCATAATCCTAGATTTGTTGAAAGTTGGGTTGGTAAGACCCTAGTTTGTATAAGATGAGTATGAAATCCTCCCTTTGAGTATGGATTCTTGGTTTATGATGTATATACCTATTTAGGTGTTAGGAAGTTAACCTAACTTACAAGTATTTGAGTTTGGGTTTGGAAAATACCTAATTAATCTCTATGTTTGGTTTTGGTTGGATTAGAACACACTTGGGAGATGTTTTTTTTTAGAGTATACGAGTTTTCTTTTGATTTTGGTTGGATTTATGGAAAAAGGGGCGAAATCAGCAAATGCAGGTATTTCGGGGTCTATCTGAGTGGTGTAGGGATCCACGCTCCAGTGACATAACTCATGCTAAGGCGTGGCATGTCCACGCCACGGCGTGGTCGAGAGGGAGGCTTAGACAAGCCTCGGGTACGCCGTGGTGTAGGTCTACGCCGCGGCATAGCTACTGCTCACATCATGGAAATTTTGTGTTTTTGTTTTGTTTCTCTATTGCTTTGAGGACTTGTCTATTAATTTAATGAGGACCACTATAAGTGTATGAAAATGTCCCTCCATGTTTGTAGGTAAAAGGAAAAAGAATAGACCGTACCTGCGTGGCCTCGATTAGGCGAGCGAGTTTGATGTTGGCAAACTTAATGCTTTATGATAAGATAGTAAGTTTACGAACCGTAATTGTAGAGCGCCTAAAATAGGATATTGAATGACCACGAGCCTGCATTCGTGGCGGACATAGTACCGGTACTCTACGCTTAGTGCGTGACACTCTTTGACTATACTTCGACACATTTAGTACTTCGATACTCTCTGATTAGAGTGACAACACTTTACGACGTAACCGACACATTTAGTCTTGGTACTCTTTGATTAGTCTTTGACGACACTCTCTGTCGGTCTTAGGCACTCTGCTGTGCTCTGGTGCCTGATGCTGTACCGTACCTTCCAGTGCCAATTGTATTTGTGTCCTACTCATTTTCTTATCAACTGGTCTAGGTAGTCAAACAATTATATGATAAGAGCACGAATAATGAATAAGAGTAAAATGTGTACAAGTATAAAACACATGTAGTACCTACGGTACCTCCATAAGTATAAGCTGCAGCCAACTCCCTACGGGAGATACGAACAAGTATAGAGTACGCTATAAGTACAAGCCAATATTGTACTAAGTTTGTTATATGAATTCATGAAAAATTATGATATCTGCTACCATATATCTGTTACTATTATATGATTATTGTAAATGAGTATTAGTGCATGTGTATACGTATAAGTCATATGTTTACCACTAAGCGTTAAGCTTAGCACGGGTTTTAATCCGTGTGAGTACGAGAAAGGAGGACATCCGCTGATCTTCATATTGCTGGGCCAGTAAACTAGTAGAGTGTCTGCAGTGGGTTTCTTTCGATGATGTAAATGTAAATGTACAGTTTTTGTATATGTATATGTAAATGGGACTCAGGCCTGTATGTATTGACACTATAAACACTACAACGATGATAGTTTTATTTTTGTATCTTTATATATGATATTTTGATTCAGTTACAAGACTTGGGCCCACCAATGTTTGAAAAAACAAGTAAAGAGTCTCAGTATAGTTTCGTGCCCCCTTCATCCGCCTAGGCGGGGGTTAGGGGTAGGGGTGTCAAACGTGTTAGGTTGGGTTAAGCGATTTACGGGTTAAGCGGTGTGGGTGAAAAACATGTAAGCTTAGGTACACGACCGCGTTTAATAAGCGGGTAAAAATGGAAACACGAACCGCGAACCGTTTAATAAGCGGGTAACCACGACATGACGTTTAACCGTCTTAATTCGCGGGTTGGGTTGGAGTTGGGTCGAGGTTAACCGCGATAAACCCTCATTTTGATCCATTTACTGTTTACCACCGTTTGACCCATTTAACATGGTAAACCACCCCGTTTAACCATTTACTGTTTATTAAAAATGTTAACTTCATAAAACTAACAAACTAACACAAAAAATGTAATATTTAGAGACATCATTCATACCACACCACTATATAATAAAGTACAAATTACAATCTAAATATTCAAATCCAAAGTATCCAAATTCCACCAAACGGGTAAACGGGTTATAAACGGGTTAGCATGTCTCACCCGAACACGACCCGTTTATTAAACGTGTTAAACGGGTTATAAACGGGTTAGCATGTCTCACCCGAACACGACCCGTTTATTAAACGTGTTAAACGGGTTGACCCGTTTATCACCCGAACCCGTTTAGGTCTCACCCAAACCCGTTTAATCAGCGGTTAATCGTGTCGTGTTGAATTTTGACAGGCCTAGTTAGGGGTGTGACAATTGTCTTTTGTGTTTTTTCTATCAGGAGTTGTTTAGCCCTCATAAGCTATTAGTAGCTAATTAGAAGTCTTTACCAAGCAACCTATAAAAGCTTATTGAGGTGAATAAACTATCAGTTCCCCAATTAGTTCAATCAAGCATGTAAAAATTTACATTTGATGAGTTAAATTAATCTTCATATCAATGAGTAAAAATGAATAAGATAAGTAAAAATGAATAAGATAAGTTTGAAGTAAAATAAAAGCAATAAGTAAGATATAACTATAATTTTAATTTTTTATTTCCTTTTACTTTTCTTTTCTTTTTTTTTTTTCTAATACATTTTCCCTCAAATTTTTTGGAAACAAAGCAAAGCCTTATTGTCAACTTTTTGAATTTTCATTTAAAACGAGACTCCTTTTTTTATAAGTAATTTTTTTTTCATTCTTTGTCCATATGGGGACTCGAACCTGATATTTTTCCCTAACCGTTAATCATTGAGCCAAACCTCATCGTATAAAATAAGACTCCATTATTTAAAATTACATTTAACTTACTATATTATTTATATTCCAATTATTTTAAGAGGAATTACAAAAAAGGGTGAGCCAACTAAGAGATTTACTCCCAAGGATAAGTAAGATAGATAATGCCTCATAATACCTATTTTTTGATAAGGACAAAAATGTTTTTTGACTAAAGTCTACTTTTAAAGGGAGAAAGATTGGTAAACCCACCACCATTAATTACACCTTCTTCCCCCTTCTGCAGCCTCCTTCTTCTCTCTAAGTGTAGCCAACTTACCTTTTGCATATTTGTAAAGCTTCTAAATCTCATCTTCCTCTAAAAATAAAACTTAATATTATTATTATATTTTTATTTTGGAGAATTTTTTAGTTGCGATTTTAGTTTTTAGGGTTTATATGAGGTTTTTCTATCTAGTTTTTATGGTTTATTCAAGAGGTTTATTGTAAGACCTGGGGAAAAAAACCTAGAAATTTAAATTTTTGCTAAGAAGGGCAAAATGGTAATCTTTTTGGAATTCTTTCTAGATATCGGATGACGAAACGGATTTCACCGTTGGAATCGTTTCGCGAATCTAGTCACTTAGGTGAATTTCGTTGAATTCCGAGACAGTCAGATTTTCACGAATTTTGAGGTGACGGGCGTCGAGTGAACTCCTGAAAACGAGATTTTTAGAAAAATCCTGAAAAATATAAAATATTTAAAGAATGTCCATTTAAAATAGATGGAATTGAAATCGGGACGAAATAAATTGTCTCGGGGTGAAAACGGATCGGGAAAGCACGACACATGGCGCGATGCTTGACACGTGGAGTGATGTGAGCCACGTGTCTCATGTATAAATACAAGAAATATCTAAAATCAAGGAAAGATCTCACAATTTGGTCTAGGACCAAACGTTAGAGAGAGAGAGAGAGAGGAGGGAGAAAAAAAGCAAGCTTCTCAGAAATGATTTCACGAGGTTTGATCATACCTTTCGGCGGACGAGAGTTAAAGTTGCTATGCAACGAAGGCTAAATAATGGTACGGAATCACAAGATTTTCTAAGGTCTAAGGTTCGGGTTTTCATGAAAACCGAGAAAAGGAGGTGTTCCGGGAAATCACGTTATTTGAGGTAGGGTTTTTATCCTACTCGATTTAATTTCTATCTAAGGGCATGTGTGTGTGTGTGTGTCAAAGTGGAGAATGTTGTCAGTTTTTCCTCGGAGCCATGGCGTGTTTAACCTGCTTGGTCGTCCCTCATCCAAATTGAGTGACTCTAATTGCCAGATAAAATAGACTTATAGGAGAACATATCTCCTTCAAATAGGTTTATCCAAATTCTGACCCATTTGGACTCAGAAATTCATTCAAAGTCGAGCTATGTTCGAGTGGTTTCCTATTATTTTGTTTGAGACCCATAGGCGAGTTTGGCCATAACTTGGCCATCACACATATTAATTGAGTGATTCTAATTGCTGGGTAAATTAGACTTATAGGAGAACATATTTCCTCGAAATAGGTCTATCCAAATTCTGACCCCTTTGAACTTAGAATTGCATTCAAAGGGGAGCTATGTTCAGACAGCTTATGGTTATGTTTGAAAACTTAGTAGTCTCGGTTGTTTAGGACATATATTGAGTTTTGATAATCCGATTTGGGTGATTCCAGTTGGAGAATAACCCTAAGAACCGTATCTTCAAATGAGTACAAAGAAATAGTGTCAAATTATGGATTAAGACCCCTGAAATCGGGTATCATAGAATGTTTCGGTGTAAGTAAAAATTCGTGACCGGTTTTGAATGAAAGGCCATAGCACGTCTTCGTCCAGAACTCAGTTCAGGGATGTTCTTAGACTCTATGGAAATACCATTGAGTCAAAGATTCTTCTCCGTGTGCTGTGGAAGGTGGGTCCACAAACTTGTTGAAAATCCTATGTCTTGGTGCGGAGTTAGTTGGTTGTGTCGATGTGAATGGCGGGTTTTGACATGACATTGCATGTGTGTTGTAGGCTATTGTATTGGAGTATGGTGCCATGAGTTAGCCTAAGGAAGGCTATATGACATTACTTGTTTAGTCATGTATTGATGAATGCTAATATGCGCGATACCACGATATTTATAAAGATTGACATGAGATTTATGGAACTTATATGCTTACGATATATGTTGCATGGTACTTGACATGAAGTACGATTGATTAGAATGTTCCATGTAGTGTGCATCATACATGTAACATGAGAATTTGTAGTGACATTAGCATTGCATATGCACAGGGACATCAACATATTGGGTGTGTGTGCATGGATATGGGCATTCATCATCAATGTTGATGAATGGGTAATGAGCTCGTAATTTGGACGACGTCCAATAAATGTCTCATAGTTTAAAACATAAAAATAAATATAAATAATGTGTGTTTGGCGAAGCAAGAAGGGGACCGTTAACCCCCTCAGGTGAAAAGCCTGGAACATGGGTGCTAGAGACCCGCGGTGTAATCCGAAAAGTTCTATAACATGGGTGTAAGAGATCAGCGGTGTGATCCGAAAAGTTCTGTTGCCCAAAGAAGACACAAGGTCATGGTTATCACATAGACTTCGAGTTGTGTGATAGGAGTCGGGATTGACTAGGGATTAGTTGCCCATTGGAACTTGGATTGGGTACTAGTGAGCTAGTAAGGGATTGGTATATGTGTGTCATTGGTACCACCAGTGACAGTTGTCACACTTGGCATAAGCATGTGTGAGGGAGTCGGTGGTGACTCGGGATATGAGCATGAACACATTCCATGCATGACATACGACATTTATGTAGACATTTTCACTTAGATGTGTATTGGTTGGTTTGATCATTGTATGAGCACTTAGGTGGGGAGTAACCCTTGTAGGAGATTATCACTACTGGGTTTTGCTTACCCCGTCGTGGGACCCCCACTTTTAAATTACGGGTCGAGTGCGAGTGGTGACCAGCGTTGGATGCACATGAAGGATGGCAGCTTTGAATATATTTGTATATGTATATTAGAACAATCAGTTTTAATATATCAATTTGTATAAAAGTGTATAATTGAACTCTTGTAAACATATCACTACATAGTTACATGTATAGTATTCAGGGTATGGTTGAATGGGGCCAAGTGGTTGCTATGACTCATGAATGACTCGGTGTGGTATATTAAGCCCGGATGGGTCATGTGATGTATTGTTATACAGATTGTATTTTGGATAGAGCTTCGATACATAGGAGAATGCAATGCGATTTTTTGTTAAATTATGGATCGAATGGTGGGACATGATGTTGTGAGCGTCGGGTTAGATATCCATAGGTTTTGCGGAGTTGACGGGTTGTCAATGGGACCCCCGGGAATGGGGTGTCACAACTTGGTATCGACTTAGGTAAATGATTGCCTAGGAATTTCAGATGTGGGTATCCTGAGTATGGTCACGATCTTAGCTCATCTCGGCTAGGTATCGAGTCTAGGTCGAGAAATCAGAGGAAATTTGATTGGCACGGGTCTAGATCATGCATTGTTGTGTGTTGCGTGTTTTGTGCTTAACATGTTGTGTGATATGTGTGGTGGTTTGCATGAATAATATGCATGGTAGATTGTATATGGAACACTAGGGTTAGAAAACATAACCTTAGGGGTTCGGAAAACAAAATGAATATGATAGTTCGGGAACTGATTTGTATTAGTATCTGGCATTACGCACCACTAAGGAAAAAGTGATGAACGGTGTAGTTCATAATGTTAAAGTTATTAGTGGTTGGCACGTAAACAACAAGTAGACTAAGATAGAAATTTGAGAACTTTATGGCTATTTGACACGTGTAGATGGCTAGTAGAGGAAGATGACGTCGGGGCACTGGGCGGAGTAATAACTCACGACCACCGGCTTTAGACTAACAGACCTTCATAAAGGCTATTGTTCTTCGATCGCTGCCTTATGCGGCGGTGTTCTTGCCACCATCGCCTGACTAGTGCGATGGGAACCAAGGGTCAGTAACCTCCAGAGGTTTGAGGCACATGATCCTTCGGCCCTTAAGAGAGGAGGAGAATCGATGGTGGGGGGTCATTGTTTCTGACTACTCAGAAAGGATACGAGCGCTAAGGCTAAGAGGAAGGAGAGTCAATCTTCTTCTAGCTCTAGGAAGAAGCAGAAGACTTGTTTCATGCGGATTTCAAAGACAGGGCTGCGATTATCTGGGCCAAGGCCAAGTCGGGGCTTCTACCTGGCCAGGATAGATGACATGTTATTTCTGCCATCAACCTAGATATATGAGGTGGGATTGCCCTCAAAGGCAAGGATCCCAGGGTTTTGGGATGCCCCAGTCCTAATCATCAGTGGGACCGACACAGACATAGTTTGTTCCCACTATGGGTCAGGGGAACATGTATTAGGCTCCGGGTGCTGCACAAGCACCTTCGGTTTGAGGCAGTCTAGAGAGGCGAGTTGTAGATTCAGTCGAGGACAGGCCCACAAGGACGGGATTTTAGGGACTCGGGCGTCTCGCCGATACCCATGGCTGAGATAAACGGACTTGTTAGTGATTCAGGGTGCTTTCTTGCTTTTTCATTTATGTGCGAGAGTTTTATTTGATTATGGTACATCTCATTCATTCATTGCTGCATTATGTGTGAAAGAACTAGGCTTAGAGGTTGAGACCTTGGAAAAGTCGTTGCATTTGAGTTCTCCCCTAGGGACTAGGGTGAGGGTTGATCAGATATGTCGGGATGGTGAGCTAGAGATCTCAGGGATTCTACTCACGGTGGACCTTCGGGTTATGGACATGTCGGAGTTTGATGTCATTATTGGCATGGATTGGTTGACGAGCACATTGAGTCGTCATTGACTGTGATCGTAGGAGGGTTACTGCCTACACACAGGATGGCAGTCTTCGATATAGGGGACGGATTGTGGTTCCTCAGTTGGCAAAAATGAGAGAGGAGATCCTTCGGGAATTCCATTGTTCTTGTTTTTCGGTGCATCCAGGTGGTACGAAGATGTATCATGATCTTCATCGCCGTGTGCGGGCGGGATGAAGAGATGCGTTAAGGGACTTTGTTGGCTTGATGTCTCCGCGTGTTAACGAGTTAGGTTGAGCATCGGAGGCGGCCGCGGCTACTCTAGCCATTGGAGGTAGCGGAGTGGAAGTGGGAGCATGTCACAATGGATTTTGTGACGCACTTGCCACGGACATCGCGAAAGCATGATGCGGTGTGGGTGATAGTGGACCAGCTTACTAAGTCGACACATTTTTTGGTTGTGCGGATGACCTTCACACTGGAGGAATTCTGCAAGTTGTACATACGAGAGATTGTACGATTGCATGGAGTGCCAGTCTCCATAGTATGATCGGGATCCTAGGTTTACAACTCAGTTTTGGAAGAGTTTCCAGAGAGCCATGGGGACACAGTTGAGGATGACTACTACTTTTCATCCATAGAATGACGGTCGGTCAGAGAGGACTATACAAGTGTTAGAGGACATGCTAAGAGCATGCGTCTTGGATCTCAAGGGTAGTTGGGAGGGAACATTTGCCGCGAGTGAGTTTGCGCATAACAATAGTTATCAGGCAAGTATACAGATGGCGCCTTATAAGGCATTATATGGGAGGCCGCCGCCGATCTCGGTTTATTGGGCCGAGGTAGGAGAGATCCACCATGGGTTTAGAATTGATTAGTGACACCTCAGTGAAGGTGGAATTGATACGTAAACGTCTTCTCACGGCTTAGAGCCGGCAGAAGAGTTATGTCGACACACGGCGACGACCTCTAGAGTTTGAGGTGGGAGATCATGTCTTCTTGAAAGTTATGCCTAAGAGAGGAGTGATCAGTTTTGGTAAGCGAGGAAAGTTATCGCAGAGATATATTGGGCCCTTCGAGGTACTCAAGAGGGTGGGTATAGTTGCTTACTGGTTGGCATTACCACCGAGTTTATCGAGTGTTCACGACGTATTCCATGTCTCCATGCTCGGAAATACACTCCAGATCCGACTCATGTAGTGGATTGGGGCGAGCTTGTTGTTGATATAGATGGGACCTTTGAGGAGGGACCAGTGCGTATCATGGATAGTCGAGACCAGGTTTTGCGATGCAAGACTGTGAGGCTAGTGAAGGTGTTATGGCGGCATCGAGGAGTGGAGGGGGTAACATGGGAGCGTGAGGACACGATGCGTGCTGCCTATCCTTTCTTATTTGAGGATGAAGGTACGTTCTTTAGTCATTTGGTAGCATTCAATGACTGTTGCATATGCATGTGATTGCATATGGTTGCGTGTAGGAATTTCAAGACGAAATTCTTTTAAGGGGGGAAGAATGTAAGACCCGGGAAAAAAACCTAAAAATTTGAATTTTTGCTAGGAAGGGCAAAATGGTATTTTTTTTTTAGAATTCTTTCTAGATCTCAGATGACCAAACAGACTTCACCATTGGAATTGTCTCACGAAATCCAGTCACCCAGGAGAATTTCGTTGAATTATGAGACAATCAGATTTTCACGAATTTCGAGACGATCGGCGTCAAGTGGACCCCGAAAACAAGATTTTTAGAATAATCTTGAAAAAATGTCAAATATTTAAAGAATGTCCATTTAAGATAGATGGAACTGAAACCAAGACGAAATAAATTGTTTGGTAACGAATAAGGAGCGTGACACGTGGCGCGATGTGAGCCACGTGTCTCATGTATAAATACAAGAAATATCTAAAATCAAGGAAAGATCTCACAATTTGGTCTAGGACCAAACGTTAGAGAGAGAGAGAGAGAGAGAGAGAGAGGAGGAAAAAAAAAGCAAGCTTTTCTGGCGATTTTATGAGGTTTTGTCGGTCAAAACTCGGCAGGTCGAGAGTTAAAGCTGCCCTACGCGACAAGAGCTATGCATGGGTACCGGAATCACAAGATTTCACTAAGGTCCAATGTTCGAGTTTTCATGGGCTTAGGAAAGGCGGCGGTGTTCTGAAATCACATTATTTGAGGTAAGGTTTTTCTCCTACTCGGTTTAATTTATTTTCTATCTAAGGGCATGTGTGTATGTGTCAAAGTGGAGAATGTTGTCAGTTTTCCTCCAGGCCCCATGGCGTGTTTTGGCCATAACTTGGTCATCCCTCATCAGGGTGAGTGATTCCAATTTGGATAGAAGACGCTAGACTTATAGGAGAACATATCTCCTTGAATCCAAATTTCGACCCCTTTGGACTCAGAATTTCATTCAAAGTAGAGCTATGTTCAGGCAGTTTTCCTGTTCTATTTTTGAGACCCCATGACTGAGTTTTGGTCATAGCAGTCATCCTCATACAGGTAAGTGATTCAAATTGCTGGTCAGTGATTCAAATTTATTTGGACTCATAAATCCATTGAGAAAGGGGGCTATGTTGGTGTTTACGGTTATGTTTGGCGAGTAGTCGAGTTGTTTTAAGATATATCTTGAGTTTTGATGATCCGAATTGGATGATTCTAATTAGAGAAGAACCCTAAGAACCGTATCTTCGAATGAGTACAAAGAACAAGTGTCAAATTATTGATTAAGACCCTGAAATCGGGTATCACAGACTGTTTCTAGTGTAAGCAGAGTAAACTGACCAGTTTTGAATGAAAAGGCCATAACGTCTTCGTCCGAACTCCATTTCGGGTGTTCTTGGACTCTATGGAAATCTCATTGAGTCAAGAACCTAGCCATATTCCTGTGGAGGGTAATTGGTATCCACAAACTTTCTGAAAGTTGGTGTTTGTACCAAGTGTGCTGGTGGGATATAGGGGTCATTTCTTATTTTGTTTGCCTCCAACTTTGGACGACCATATCTTTCGCATCTGAACTCTGTTTGGGGTGTTCTTAGACTCTATGGAAAGCCCATTGAGTCAAGATTCTTTCCATGTGCCAATGGAAGGAAGTAGGTGTCCAAAACCTTGCTGAAAATCTATGTCTTGGTGCAGGTTAGTTGGTTGTGTCGATGTGAATAGTCGGGTTTTGAAATGACCATTGCATGACATGCTGTAGGTTATTGTATTGGGTATGAATTTCCATGAGTTAGCCTAAGGAAGTGTAACACCCCAAAATATACCCTAGCAGTTTTCGACATGTTTAGGGTATTTTGTAAGCGTAATTTGAATGTTTCGTGAGTTAAATGCGAAACATGGAAACGAGAGACCCGGAAATTTACAAGATTTAAGGATAAAATTGTAATTTTGCCAAAAAGGGGCATCAAAGACATGGATTAATAGGATAAGAGGCCAAAGTATAAATAATAGGAATTTTAGTGTAATTCCTAGAAGATGGAAGGACTAAAAAGCTAAATAACATAAAGTTTGTTTATAAATAGAAGAGGGAGACCAAAAATGGATTATTTTGGTCTCCAAGAAGAAACTTCTGTATGGAGCAAAGAAGAAGAAGGAAGAGGAAGAGGAGATCAAGCTGGGTATAGGAAATTCTAAAGGACTAGTATGGATTTTTTCTTGGAAAGCAAGAAACTTATGGTTTTGTATGGATTTCTAGGGATTTTTATGAGTTCCAAACCTAGGGTTTAGTTAGGAATTGATCCTAACTCTAGGTTTGAATGAGTGAGTTGAAAAACTCTAGCTTGGTTAATATAAGCATGGAATTCCCCTTAATTCTATGTTTTTGTATAAGAATGGTGGACTTTGGTATGGGTTCTTGGACTTTTACCTATGGTTTGGGTATGTGAAGTTCTAAACCACCACTACAAGATGAATATGGAGTGGTTTTGATGTGTATATTGAGTATTGAGTGGATTTGGGTGGAACTATATGGAAAAAGGGAAGAAAAACACACATTCTAGGAAATACCGGTACCATAAGTGTTCTGTTTTTCTATTTTGACCAGTGTTCGTATTTTAGCTATAACTTGCTCATTTCTTATCCGAATTGAGTGATTCAAGTGGATAATTAAACTAGACTTCAAGGAAAACCAAACATCCAGAAATAGACATCATCAAATTCTAACTCTAAGTGACCCAAAAATTCACTCAAAGTGGGGCTATGTTCAAGCCAAATTCTGTTCCAGTTTTTGAACATAGTGTAGTCCCGGTTGTTTCGGACGTAACTTGAGTTCCGATGCTCCGGTTTGGGTGATTCCAGTTGGAGGAGAACCCTTAGCACCTTAGCTTTAAAAGAGTACAAATAGATAGTGTCAAATATGAAGTTAAGACCCTGGAAAAATGAGTATTACAAACTGTCCCGAGTGTAATCGGTAAATTAGCAGTAGTTTGGCATGAAAATGCCATAACTTTGGTTTGATAATCCCAGTGGAATGATTCCAATTTCTAAGTAAAATAAGTTCATATAAGGACAAGAATACATGAATGATGTGTGAATACATAAGCATCATACTGTACAAGTATATGATATGCCATATGTAATAGGCATGAGACAAGAAAAGTATGGGAAATGAAATATGTAAGATTTGTTCATGAAACATGAATATGTTATGAAAAATGAAAACGAACAGAAATATGAACATGAAGATGAAAGGTAAAATGTCATGAATATAGAATGTGATAAAGATAGGTTATGGGTTCTGAAAGACATATGATAGTATGACTACCTAGGACTGAAGAGTGAATTTGTGGACTTTTATATTAAATTCCTCCTTGAGCTAGGGTTTGAGGTGTTAGAGAGTGTGATTACTTGTTAGGAGTATGAAATCTTCCCCTTTGAGGATGGATTGTAGAATTTGTATGGATATGGAAGTTTGGTTTATTCCTACTTTTGGGGGTGATTTGGGATTGATTGTAGGATGGTTTTAGTGCAGTGTTTGTGGCATGTTATGTGGCCTCAATTGGGAGGATAGTGTCGCCGGTGGACAAGGGCTGTTCCGAGATGGTTTCGGGTCGAAAACTGGGCGTGTAGCGAGCTGCCAAGGAGCTCGGCACGCCCGGGGCGTGGAAACCCTGGCGTGGCAGGCTGGGTGCATCCTCGGAATTACTTATTTATAGCGTGGATTCCTGGCCCATAGCGTAGCCCTGCACAATGTCAGCCCTCGACCCGGATGCGCATAACTTCTTCATCCGAACTCAGTTTTGGGTGTTCTTGGACTCTATGGAAAGCCCATTGAGTCTAAAATCCATCCATATAGAGCTTGATACAATATTGAGCTTATAATAAGTCCGAAAATGAAATAATACAGTGGCTGCTGCTGTTACTGCAGTTGCTGCAAGTTGCTGATTTTCTTTCCGGCTTGCAATGCGCATAACTTCTTCGTCCGAACTCTGTTTTGGGTGTTCTTGAACTCTATGGAAAGCCCATTGAGTCTAGAATCCATCCATATAGATCTTGATAAAATCTTGAGCTTATAATAAGTCCAAAAATGACAAAAGACAGTGGCTGCTGCTCGCTGCTGCGGTGACAGTTGTGATTACTGCTGGAAACGCAGTAATAGCATCGCTCATACGTTAGGACTCCGTTTTGGGTGTTCTTGAACTCATGGAAGCTCATTGAGTCTAGGAATCTAACCATATGCTGTTAATGGCATTTGGTATCCACATCTGAACATTTGATTTTGTACCAAGTGTACTAATAGCTTGGTTAAAAGTCGATTGGATACATGATAAGAAAAGAGATAGATATAACGAGAAATAGTGATATCATGAATTTGGATCTTGGAGAGAGTATAGAAGAAAAGAATAAAATGATAAGCTCAGAGAACACGTATAATTGTATGACTGCCTAAAACCGGATATTGAATGACAAGACATATATGATCGGTGCTTGACACTCACATTCCGTCTTGTGACGCCTCTGATACGTGAGGCGAGACACGTTACGATTTGAATGCCGGTACTCGATTAGTGCTACGGCACTCATGTTCGATGCCCCGGTACTCTGTTGGTGCTCACGACTTTCGGTCTTTATGTTACCTTAGGGTACTTATTGTGTGCTGCGTCTGCACAAAGAAAGCTTCTTATGATTGATGCAGTGATCAAACGGTTATATGATAGAACTCTGAATAAAGAATAAAGTAAAGATACGAATGTACCCCTGTACTGTTTTTTGTAGTACCTACGGGTATCTCATTATAAGCTCAGGATGAGATAAACTGATGAAGTACCTCACAGGTACTCACATATAGTATAAGATAAGTTTGATATAAGCACAAGTGTGCGTCTCTTGGGACATTTGAACAAGTAGTACTTACGGGTACTTCCGTATAAGAATAAGTTCCGCAATACCAGTATACGTTCCTTAATATCTTTGTAAACTCTTACGGGAGATCTGAGATAAATATAAGTACCAGTACGTGTATAAGTACCTCTGTATAAGCATAAGTTATGTAACTCCTATGGGAGATCGAAGCAAGTATAAGCTTGAGATAAATGAGTATGTGAATAAGTACCTCCGTCTAAGTATATGTATAAGTTCGATTATCGTATCACGAGGAATATGAATAAGAATATGTCCTTCGGGAGATATGAACCAGTATGAACCTACGGGTACCTTCGCATAAGTTATATGTTCCGATTTGTATAATAAAGTCATGGAACATAAACCATGCAAATTTGAGATAAATGGAATTAAGCTCAGTTACGACTATATATGTCACGGGTATCTCTGTCTGAACTCTATACTCTATGGGAGATGTAAAGATACAATTTAAGGAAGTCACAAGGTACAAGTAAACCTTGAAATTATGTAAATAATGACATGAATAGGAAAATGACACGAAAACAGAAAGTCATGATACATGTAAAAGAGACAAAATGGATTAACCTTTCCATTGTATATGCAAGTTTGCTCTGAATATGATCGACTGTTATACATTTGGATTATATGAATTCATGAAGATTTTAATATCACATTTTACGTATATGTTTATCATGATTCGAGTCTAAATGCATGTATATGCGGTATAAAGTTATAAGATATGTTTCCATTTGGCGTAAAGCTTAGCACGGGTTTAATCCATGTAAATAGGAAAGCATGCGAAAAATCCATGTTGGGCGACACAGTAAAGGGTTCACTACATGTAGGTTCGGTGCTACGATTTGTAAATGTAAAAATACGGAGTTTGTATATGAAAATGGGACTCAATATATGTGTATAGATTTTTATGGACACCACTCCGGTGGTAGTTCTTTTGTATATGTATATGATATTTTGATTATGTTACAGATGTAGGGTCATACCAGCAGTACAAGATACGACTTAAAAAAACAAAAAGCGGTAAGAGTCGGTATAGCATTATCGCACCCTGAACTAGGTTGGATCAGCCCGGTAGTTGGTTTGGGAATGGAGTGTGATAGGAGAACATATGACGTACTTGTTTAGTCATGTATTGATGAATGCTAATATGCATGACACTACAATATCTATAAGATTGACATGAAATGTATGGAACATATGCTTCACGATATATGTTGCATGGTACTGACATAGTATGATTGATTAGAATGTTCCCTGCAGCTGTATCATACATGTAACATGAGAATTTGCGGTGACATTAACGTGCATATGCAAGGGACATCAGCATGTGTGTAATGTGTACATGGATATGGGCATTCATCATCAGTGTTGATGAATGGGTAGTGAGCTCGTAATTTGGACGACATCCAATAGATGTCTCACGTTTTAAAACATAAAAATAAATATAAATAATGTGTGTTAGGCGGAGGCGAAGGGGGCCAGATTAACCAGCTAGGTGAAAAGCACGGAACATGGGTCTGAAGACTCGCGGTGTGTCCAGAAAAGTTCTGTAACATGTAAGAGACGATGGTGTGATCCAAAAGTTTTATTCTTGAAAAGAAGAGCGCTGATGCGTTGTTATCGCATAGACTTAGGTTGTGTGTCAAGTGGGATGGACTCGAGATTAGTTGCTCATTAGCACTTGCATTGGAAGTCTTTGGTGAGTCGATGGGGCTCGGTATATGTGTGTCGTGGTACCACCACGTGATGGTTATCACATGGCATAGGCATGTGTGAGGGGAGTCGATCGGGTGACTAGGGATGGGCATGAACATTCCTTCCATGCATGACATACGACATTCATGTAGACATTTTCACTTGGATGTGTATTGGTTGGTTTGATCATTTTATGAGCACTCAGATAGAGAGTAACCCTTATAGGAGATTATCACTACTGGGCTTTGCTCACCCCGTCGTGGGACCCCCTTCGGATCTGGTCAGGTCTGGCGGTGACCGCGTGGGCCTTTATATGAAGAAAGCCCCGGATGTGGCTTTAGACCATATTTTGTATATATTTGAGCAATCGGTTTTATATATCATTTGTATAAGAGTGTATAATTGAACTCTGTAAACGCATCACTATAGTTGCATGCATAGTATTCGAGGTATGGTTGGATGAATTAAAGTGGTTGCTGACTCATGGGCCAACTCGTGTGGTATATTGAGTGGGATGCGGTGCGTGTGATGTATTGTTATATGTTGTATTTTGAATAGAGTTTCCACAGTCTGGAGGAGACTACGTCGATTTTGTTAAATTATGGATCGATAAATGGGACATGATGATGTGAGCGTCGAGTTACTCGATATCCCGCAGACTCATGATTATTGGGTTATCGGGTTACATCAACGAGACCGGAATAGGGGTGTCCTATTATGATTTGGGGTTTAAATGAAATAAAATTTTGTGTAGAAAAAAACCAAAGTACAGATAATTTTGGTTAGTTCGTCGTTGTTCTTTTTCTGTGGAAATGAAAAAAAAAAAAAAACAAAGTAGGAAAAATCATGATGCTAGGAGTTTGTTGTTGGGTTTTTTTATTTTTTGGTGAAAAGGTTGTATCTTTTGAAAGGAAAAAGCATAACTAAGGTTTTGAATTTGATTCTATATAAAAGATTTTGAAATTTTAAATGAATACAAATAAATTATATTGAAATTAATAGAGTACAAAAAAGCACAAATAATGTATGTTTAATAAAAATTAAACTAGAAGTACAATAGAAGTACGACAGTACTCTATATATTATATTTATATATTTTTACATGCATCCAATAAATAAAATAGAGCACGTAATATTAGTATTTCTATGTTGTAATTATGTTGCATTTGTATTATATATGTACTTTCTAATTAAAGACATGATTTTTAAACAAAACATTCAATATATAAAGCATTTAACATATCAATTTATAATAATACTTAAAAAAAAATAACAATTACATATATATATATATATATATATATATATATATATATATATAAAAGTCATAATTCTTATACAAAATTGTATTAAGCATTCAACACATATCATTTTATAGTACTACTCAGTACAAAAAACAATTACACAAAATTATACTTATATATACATATTTATTTGTCATTTGACTATATTATACAGTGTTGTAATGTTAATATTTCTATGTTGTAATTATACTACATTTATATTATACTTGTACATTCTATCTATGAACATGATATTTATACAAAACCTTCAATATATAAGCATTCAATGTATCAATTTCTAATAATACTCATAAAAACTATATATATATAACAATCACCCAAAAACATATTTATATACACATATTTAATGTTCTATTATCTGACTATATTATAATATACCATAATGTTAATATTTTTTATGTTGTAATTATATTGCATTTCTATGATATTTGTACTTTCTAAACTGAAATCATGATTTTTATACAAAACCTTCCATATATTAAGTGTTCAACATATCATGTCATAATAAAACTTGTAAAAAAAATAACAATTATACAAATTCATAACGAATGAAAAGATTAAAAATTAAGTGTTCTCACAAGTTGTGATTTTAATTTTTTTGATGACGACTTGAACATGACAATGAATATATAAATAAGATAGTTCCAAACAAAATATAGTTTTTGTAAATTTAGAGTTGTAAAAAACTTTTTTGATTTCCTTCTTCGTTAGTGCGTGTTGGAAGAGAGTTTTTTTTTACTTTTTTTTTGTTTGTTTACTGTTTTTTAGTTTTTTAATGGTAATTTAGATATTATTATAAAAATTGTACTTCTCTGTTATTATCATTTTTTATACTCATCCTTATGAGGCATTATCTATGTTAACCCATAAATCTCTAAGTTGGCCCCACCCTTCTTGGTAATTCCTCTTATTTTAAAAAAAAAAAATTGCTTGGAATTTGCATTTTATAAATTTATATTCCCAACCGCCAACTGTTAGTGACAAACTGGAAACTTAACCGCCAACTTGGGTTGCAACGTGTGAACGTGGGTTATGAGACCACCAACCACCCTACAACATCACTTTTCATCCATACTCACCTCTTCTATGCCCACAATATTTCTCAAAATGCGTTCTTCCATTTCCATTTCTTCTTCAACCTTCCTTCTCCCCCTTTTCTTCTTCTCCCTGGTTTCGATCTCACCATCCCTAATTCTCTCCGCTTCTGTTGTTGAAGATCTCAATAACTTACACCCCCCGCCAGACTTCAACTCCACCATCATCAAAAACTGTCTCAACATCCCTTCTCTCAGGTACTGTAATTATTCCTCTCCTTTGGACCTCATCGAGATCTTCAAGTCCACCATTGTTGCCAGTCACCTCTGTAACGAATCCACGAATCCCAACTGTGTCGAAACCTTCCCGAAAATAGACCTTCATAGCCGTCCCAAGATCGCCCCTCTTTACTTATCCTTCACCTTCTTCTGGAAGTACTGTCCTCTAACAATTCTATCCATCAATATCTCCAACAACTCCCTCAATGGCGGTTTCCGTCCACGTCGCTTCATTGTTCTCAAATCAATCTCTTGATTTGAGCCACAATAAACTCTCCGGTGATGTCCCAGTACAAAGCTTGTCTCAGCTGACCAACATCAGTCTTCTTAATTTATCCTTACAATCACTTCCTCAGAGTAAAATCTCGATTCCCATTTCTTCCGACGTTTCAACTCCTCTAGTTTTCTTCATTCCGGCCTCGTCCCGGATAGGCGGGGATTCAAGATCAAAGTAATTGTGTTCTTGTTCGGATTTCCTATGTTTGTGATTCTGATGGTGGGCTGCTTGGGGTGGATATGCCTCAACCGTCCAGATTTTCTACCGGCAGTGCTCCGGCGAAAATACAAGTTCACGCCGGCAATGCTGAAGGCGGCAACGGGAGGTTTCTCAGCGAACAATTTGGTGGGGAAAAGTGAAGGGGTTGACATTTATAAGAGGTGTGAGAGACGGCAGTCAAGTGAGGATTGAGATATACAGGGACGGTATCAGGTGAAGGGCGGAGGAGGTTTACAGGAAGTGTGAGATTCTGGTTCCAGTACGCCACAAGAACATAGTTAAAGTAGTGGGGTGGTGTGATAACAGGAGATTGAGAGCTATTGTGACTGAATGGACGGACGGACAGAATGTTGAAATGTGGGTAGTAGGGTCAGCGCCGCCATGGAAGCAGAGGCTGAAGATTTTGATGGGAGTTCTTGAAGCTATGCGTTATCTCCATGAACAATGGCCTCATGTTGGGTATGACCTCAGGACCTGTAGCATATTGCTGTCCAATAACCGACAGCCATTGATTTCAAGGTTTAGAATTGGAGATCAAATCAGCAACACAAGAAGTAATGATTTCTTCTGCTCCTTTTTTTTTCATCTTTGATTTTAAGTCTAAGATTATGTTTCTTTCCTAGAAAGGGACAGGGGAAAAAAATACTATGGAAAGAAAATCATTTTTCTATGTTTGAATGACATGAAAAAAAATATAAAGAAAGAAAATATAAGGAAAATATTGTAATATTTTTCTAATTATTTTCTTAAAAATTAATGAGGAAAATAAGAGAGAGAAAAAGAAAAGGAAAAGTTAATATGTACGATATGTTTATTATATTTGATACCCCGATCATAAGAAGAATTATTAAGTTTGGGGACATAAGAAAAACATAAAAAATATATTCTTTTATTTTTTTCATTTAAATGTTATGCATAACCAAATAAAAGAAAATTCTTATATTACTTTCCTGATATTTTCTTTCCTTCTATTTATCTTTTTAATTTTTTTTCCTTGGAACCAAACACAGCCTAAGGGTTTCTCTACTGTAATCTTTTGGTATTTCAGAGATTTACAAGTTTGGGATATTGGTGATGGAAATGGTAACAAACAAGAGGCCGCGAGAAGAGTTTGAGGCAGGGAGAAGAATTCATAGAATGGATTAGAATGCATTATCCTGAAAATGCCTGGTGGTCGATGAAAGGATGAGAAAGAAGGGCAATACAGTCGATCAGGCTACTCAGGGAATAGGCTTAGGATTAATGTGCTCAGACCTCTCAAGGGAACGGCAGCCGACCTTTGATGTAATACCCAGCATGATGAGTAAACTCTCTGATTTATGTCGAGTTCCATCATCTCCTGACTACAAGATATCTCATGGAGGCAAAGGTCAAGGACATGGGCGCAATCAATCAAGATAAACAGGATAACCTCAAGCATGTTGTCATGCACCCACATGAACTTGAGCAGATTTACTGACAGAACAATTCAGAATAGCAGTCATAGATCTTAACAAAGAGAATGACATGAAGTCAAAGCAAAAAAATAAAACAAAGAGAATATGACATTCTCGTCTCACATTGTACTTCCTTCTTTCTGTAGCTGTTTGGAGAAAACATTAGAACTGCCTTTAGGGAAATCTAAGAAGGTATGTATACCTTAGGGAGGAAAATTTTGTTTGTTTTGGAGTTTTAAATACTTTTTACTTTTTCATCCCGATGTCATTTGGGGTTGAATCTATACTGTAATAGTTTTTATTGAAAAGATTTCAAAAATACCTTTGCCACTTATGTTAGATTAGATAGCTGATGTATGAAAATCTGTGTACGTTTGAATGAAAGAAAAAAAAATGGCTTATCTAAAAATTTACCTCTTTATTTAAATGTGATAAACCTTACTCCATATATAGATTTTACATTCTTCTTCTTCATAGTCTTACCATGGAGGCAAAATTAATTAGTTTCATTTTCCATTCTTGTTTCTCTTTCTTAATTTCTCCAAGCAAACCCTAACCCTAACTCCAAAAACCCATTTTACTTTCTCCTTGGTTCATAACAGTGGGTACCATAAGCCAGGGCCCAGTTCCATTAGCCAGCTGGCGGTGAGACCCTCCTAAGATCCAGCCCGGTAACGGCCGGCCCGAGGCGTTGAGGCATCGTCGGATGCCTTGTCACGAATCTCCCGGGTACTGTTCATCCAGAATGCCTTGTCTTCCAGATATTTCCCTCGGGGATTGCTTATCGAATCACCTTGTCTTAGGATGATGACAACCACGAAGCGAAACTACCAAACCATTTCTTCATAATATAAATGAAAAATTTCCCGTGAACTAGTCTCTCCACCTCCGACGAAATAGGAAGGCACTCTCACAGCGGCCAAATCAGGAAAGTCGGTTACATAAAAAGAAGAAGAAGTCACTCTTTCCGAAATAAGAGCCATCTTCTCCTACCATTAGGGAAGGAAATCGTCCACTCTCCAGAAAAGACGGATCCTCTTTCCCCTCTTCATAAAAGAAGAGCAACTTACTCCAAAAAAGGTACGAGATTCTGGATCGAGACAATTGTTGCTAAAAACTCTAAGTCTCCCAGAAAAAGATGAACTTTGCCATCGGAGGAATGTAGGAACACTGCAAGTCGTCTTCTTTTTGTTTACAAGTTCTGGTGGCGGTGAATGCTTAGGCGATCTGGTGACTCGAGAATTCGAGGAGACTACAGTGGCGCCGTCTGTGTGGGAGGCTTGATAAGCAAGAAGTCACAAGGTGGTACGTAGGCTTGGGTACACTCAAACCCGGGTGACCCCATGCATGAGAAGCCTTGGCTATTCCCGAAACATCCTGGGATAGCCGATGATGAGTTATCCTCTAGAAGATCCCCGCTCCTGCGCCGTTCACCATCTCTGAACGCCGCGGAAGCCCATTCTAGAAAAAGGCCGCCTCCGATCCAATGGTCCAGTCGGTGTGATGGCGTCAGGGACGGAGAGAACCTAGCGGGGACCCAATGACCGCCGACCTTGACCCACCCGATATGTGCTTGACTGAGTGGGGATCTCCAGAGCGATTACCGACCATGTACCTTACTTTCGGGCCACACAGCAAACAATTTTTGCCTCTATCGCTCCCTTTGGACAACATATCCTGGACTATGATCCTCCCCGCGGCTTTTCCATACCACCCTTTGCCATGTATGACGGTTCTTCCGATCCATACGATCACATGTTACATTATAATCAGAAGCGATGATTCTCAGCAGCAGGGATGTGGAAGTATATGTAGGTATTCCCAACCGGCCTCAGGGGCCTGCTTTAGCTGGTTCCACAAGCTCCTAGGGTCAATAAACACATTCGAGCTATGGGCGTTCGTCTCGATACTTGTGCTCTGTCGAGCCCGAGGGAGCATCGGCTCCGCTGATCCATCCTCAAAGCAGGAAAACGGGATTCATCCAGGGACTTCGCACGCGTGGGTTTGGGAAGCGTCCGGCTGGTCGATGTACTCTGATATGGATGTGGTCTTGCAAAACTTCAGAAGAAGCTTTGGGCCGATGACCCCATTCTTCCAGTCTTTATCCCTGGACCCGCCAGTAACTATGGAGGAATTGTAACGACGGCCAAATAAATTCTCTACGTTGGAAGATAACATCGGTAAATATAAGCGGTTATGTGCCGCCAAGCAACAAGCCCCATTTGCGGGCCCATCCGAGCGAGAAAAGCAACCAGCGAAACCGGAAGCGCCGACGGCGATTTAGAGAGAAGAAGACCCCCGGTTCTTGCTCACCGACGTACTTTCACGATTGGCTCCCGGCCCTCGTAGGGACCTCGACGAATGGCCCCGCTGATGAGGCGGAGTGGGACAGTACAGCAGTCCTATGATGCGTTATCCACGGGGACCACGGCCACGAGACCAATCACTGCCAGAGCCTCAAGTTCTTGGTAGAAAAACTGATTCGGGCCGGCCACCTCGGGCGATAAGGAGCTGGCCGCGGGGCAATAGGCGGCTCCCACGGCCCAGCGGGGCATTAAATCGAACATGCTCTAGAGCCTCGACCGATCATCAACTTCATACTAGAGAGGCCGGCCCGGCGACCCGATATCAATCCAGCGTGGAGAAGAAGAATGCTCAGGAACGGCTTTCCGGTTAGAGCGAGTGCAGAACATATCGTGTCGGGGAGATGTCCTGCGGTTCTGTACGATTAGACGACCACATATCCTTTCCACCTATTAACCCTACCTGGTCATCACACCACACTTTGGCCCTTGTATTAAGCGTGTGCGTGCGGGTTTTTGGCGTGCCTGGGGTCCTCGTCGATGCGGGTAGTGCGGTGTGCCTCCATCTCCCGGAGCCAACTGTCCAAAATAAAGTCTCGTTGGTCATCCATTAACCAATAAGTCTTTGTTTTTCGTAGTAGAAGACCTGGGCCCATATAATGCCATCTTGGGCCGAGCCTGGCTGCATGCCATGAAGCGGTACCATCCGCCTCACCGCAAGCGATAAGCTACGGCCGAATCGGACAAGTTGACCTCTAGGGGCTTGATTAGCCGCGCGACAGTCTTTATCAAACTCTCAGCTGGGAACACGCTAAACCAGTACTCGGTGAACCACCCCTTTGGATAACTTATATGTAATCACAGTCATCCGTCAAACCGCCCTCGGAGGAATAAGAAGAAACCTTGAATTGGCTAGTTGATCCCTTAAAAATAGGTAATCCTAATGGTCATTTTATATGCATCTACATAAAGTACCCTCCTCTCAGGAGAAAAGGTGATTACACCAAGTTATACAGTTCAATGCTGGTGTATTTGCTTGGACTCATGCGAATATGCCTGGGATCAGCCCCATTCACGCCTCACACAAGCTGAGCGTCGCCCCCTTTGCCCTGGCCGGTCGAGACGAAGTGGGAGCGTTTTCCATACGAACACCGCCACAGTCGTCGGACCGAGGTTGATAACCTTTTTCTGAGAATGGATTTATGGTAGTAAGATGCCCGAATGGCTGGCCAACGTAGTAGTAGTTCCAAAGAAGGGAAACAAATGGAGAGTAGTGTGGACTACACCGACCTAAACGACGCTTGTCCAAAAGATAGTTTCCCCTGCCCGCGCCGATCGGATTGTGGATGCCTCGGAACCACGGTATCCTATCCTTCCTGGACGCTTTCTCGGGATATCACCAGATCCCTATGCACCCCCCGGATGCAGAAAAGACATCTTTCATCACGCCCCATGGATTATACTGTTATAATGTGATGCCCTTCGGATTAAAGAATGTTGGGGCCACCTATCAAAGATTGGTGATGAAAATTTTTCGACCCTTACTCGTATTACTTATGGAAGTTTATATTGTGATATCTTTGGTAAAATCAAAACGGCGCCCGGACCATGCCACTCATCTCCAGCAAGCTTTTGACCTCCTCAGGGAATGTAATTATGAAACTAAACCCCCTTTAAAATGTGCCTTCGGTGGGTGCGGCCAATTCCTTGGCTTCATGTGGTAACCTGAGAGGAATATAGGCCGTCTGAGAGCAACAAAGCCATCTTCTGATCATGGCTGACTCGAAGAGATCCGATGGCGGCGATTAGGTTAGCTGCCCTTAGGTGTTTTATTTAAAAGCTTCAACGTGGCCGAAACCTTTTCACTACCACGAGAGGCTAGCCAGGGCTAGTGGGACGAGGAATGTGACCGGGCATTCGTAGCAATCAAGCAATACTTTGTGAGCCCCGATCCTTCTGGCTTTGGAAATGGGAACCACGCACTATCTTTACCTGCGCCGACCTACGATATAGCGGTCGGCGCCTCCTGTTTAAGAATGTGGGGATCTTGAAGTTGGGGCGGTGTTCCTTGTCGGCCAAGTCATGCAGATCACGGAAACGGATACCCACCTCGGGCAGGTACGCCTTGGCCCGCGAGCGACCGCCCAGCTTCGCCCATGCTTCCCGGGCTCATCTAGTTATGGTATTAGTGATCTTCCACTCAGGCCACGATTCCTGAAGCTTAGATGCAATGGGAAGGATGGCCCATTGGGCAATGGAACTAAGCAACTATGACATCCAGTATAAGCCAAGACTTGCAAAGAAGGGGCAAGTCTTAGCTGACTTCCTTGCAGAAATCCCACAGCTCGGCACTTGCCCGGACGGTAAGGGCTAGTGGACCCTTTGCTTTGATGGGGCCTCCCGGGCGATCAGGTCGGGATTGATGCGCGAATTAACCTCCACCTCTTGGGAAAGGGTTGAGTAATTTGTCCGTTTAGGCTTGGGCGCCTCAATGGCGAGTCAGAATACGAAGCCATGATAGTCGGACTCAAACTCGCCGTAGGTGCTAACAACCTTTTGATTCGGAGCGACTCACAGCTGGTCGTGGGACAAGTCAACGCAGAATTCAAGTCCAGGGAACCCCGAATGGCAAAATACGCTTCTCTAGTTAAGCAGAAATTAAGTACCCTCACGACCTGGAAACTCGAACATATCCCCAGAGACAGTAATGAACGAGCCGATGCTTTAGCCAGATCGTGACGTCTTTGCCAATAACGAACTATATATCTCCCTATCTACTATCAACCAGGCTCCTCCATATTGCATACTCAAGTAAGCTAGGTAGAAGAGTCTCCCCCATCCTGGATGGAACCCATACGGCTTTACATAGCTACAGGGGAGTTACCATATGATAGAAGCAGGGCTCATAAAGTTCAGATTCAGTTGGCTAGGTTCTCCCTAGTAGACGGACAGCTCTATAAACGGTCCCTGGGCGGACCATACCTAAAATGTCTGACTCCCGAGCAAGGCCAGTATGTGTTGGCTAAATTACATGAAGGTATATGCGAAAATCACACGAAGGGAAGAACACTAGCCCATCGGGCTCTAAGCGAATATTCTTGGCTTGGTATGAGTCGGATCGCTGCCCAGACTCGTCGGGAAATCGTACCTTGCGAATGTCTCCTATCTTAAAATCTCCGGTGCAAGATTTGATTTCCATCTCTAACCCGTGGCCGTTCGCTCAATGGGGGATCGATATCGTAGGCCCGTTTCCCACCGCACTAGCCCAAAAGAAACTATTACTGGTCGCTACTTGACATTTCAAGAAATGGGCAGAGGCCGGGGTTTTCATACAATTAAAGATGTAGATGTCACTCCTACTCCATCCGAAAAATATCATCACGGCTCAGACTCCGAGATCAATCATATCAGATACGGGCCGCTGACAAATTGGTCTATCGGTGACTTCACAGAACCAAAATACGTAAACTTGTAATTCGCAATTTCAGATCCCCAGCACGGCCAAGCCAAGCCTCTAATAAAACCCCACAACGCCTCAAAGCCACGATTCGCTAAAGGAAATGGTGGAGGAATCGTCAGGTGTCGAACATAGATCACGTCTAAAGCCGACCGGGTGTCTCCTTCGAACTCACCTACAGCAGATGGAAGTCGTTATCCCAACGGAAATTCCATTTACCTACCATCCGACAACAACGCCCCAATCGTAAATGAGGGACCAGACCGAGAGTTAGACACAAGTGACAAGTTATGAGAAGCGGCTGCAATCCGAGTGACATCCTACCAACGCCGCTTGGCAAATTTTTATAACAAACGGGTAAGGCCTCGGGTGTTCCAGCCGGGCGATCTAGTCTTGCGAAGAGTTTTTGAGAACACTACGGACCCTACGACGTGAGTTCCAAACTCCAACTGGAGGGACCAGATAAGTCACACGTCCGGAACCAGGTCCTATGCTATAGACAAAACCGATGGTACCCTCGATATACGGAATGTGAATGCCATGCACTCGCGCAAAAATGTATTATCAATAAAGAATGTCAGCATATCTATTGATCGCATATCTTTGCATATCAATACATATCCAATCTCAAAGTCCCGGCGACGCAGCCGCACTGATTCGGTCATCGCCCGATACCATCCGGGCCAAGTCAATCTCAAAGTCCGGGCGCGTTAGCTCACTCGACTCGCCCGCCCAAATTTCTAGATACCATAGCGTATCGGTTAATCTCAGTCCGGTGGCGGGTTCATCGACCATCCGACCAAATTAGATAACATCTAAATTGGTCAATCTCAAAGTCCGGCGGGCGCAGCCTTCATTGACCCGCTCGCCCAAATTCCAGATACCTATATGGCTGGTCAACTCTAAGTCCGGTGGCGCAATCGACTTCTGTCTGCCTAGCCTGGACGCCATGCCGGCCGGGTCAATCTTAAAGTCCTGCCAAGGCAACACTGGACCGCCGCCAACAACCAGATAAATATACTACCGTCAATCTCTGTTCCGTGGCGCACCATCGACTCGTCCGCCCAAGAGATAGTCACATCTAGCTAGTCAATCTCTAAGTCCGGGCGCGCAGTCACCGACGGCCGCCACCCGCATAACATATTGGCCGGTCAATCTTAAGTCCCGTGGCACGCCATCGACCGCCTTACCGTTATGGATCACTCGAACCGTCAATCTTAAGTCCGGGTGGCGAGTTCATCGACCTACCCGGCATAGATCACATATAGCCGGTCAATCTCTAAGTCCGTGGCACGCTTCACCCGACCTCGCCCTACTTCAAAGATAGATCACATCTTGTAACATCCCAAATTATACCCTAACAGTTTTATAACATGTTTTGGGTATAATAAACGTAAAGTATATCCGAAATAAAATAAGCAATAATCTTAACACATAACAATCAAGTGTAAATTACTAATTATTAATTCATGACCCAAGGGTCATATATAATAAGTTCATATGCCAAAGTAGAGACATACAACTGGTGAGTAAAGAAAAAGATATGGACAAGGAAGAGACAAGTGGCAGAAGAAAGGGGAGGAAGTTCCTCCTTGGAAAATAAAATAAAAATGGGATAAAAGATCAAACAGGATAAGACCAAAGAAATATCTTATTTGGTCTTGGAGAAAGAGAGAGCAAATACGGACAAGAGAGAAGAAAGAAGAAGAAGAAGATTACAGGTATGGAATTACTGAATTTGAGTATGGAACTACTACAAATGAGTATAGAAATATGGTTTTGTGTGGAACTATGATTTGGTATAGAAAAGTATGGAACCATGAATATGTGTATGTAAACTAGGTGTGTATGGAACTGTGAATATGGGTATGAATACACAGGTCTTGGGTTGTATGGAAGTCTAGTTTGTCTGACAATATGGATACATGTTTTAGAACCCTCTATCTTGTGTATAGTTTGAGTTTAGAACTCCTAAACTCATTTCTTGTAGGAGTTGAGTTAAGAGAAGAGCTTTAAAAACCTGATATGTGTATGAGAAAGTCTAGTTGCAAGTTGAACCGAAAATGCCTATTATCTCGACCATATGCAGTAGCCGGATCTTATAATGGGTTTTTGAACCAGAAATAAAGAGAATTTGGAAGTAAGTCCTTATTGGAAATTGTAGCCACATCAATGAACTTGATGTTAGGCTTTTGAATTTCTCAATTCGGACTCCTGTAGACCAAGATTATGGTCTTTTACTCACGAGCGATCAAATGGGTGAAATTACGTCAAACGGAAGTGCGTCGATGAGCGATTAGTCGTCCAACGATTGAATGAAGTCGTCGAACAAGAAATTAAATCGATGAAGCGATGGGCGAAGTCGTCAATGAACGGTAGTCATCCAACAATGGGCGAAGTGTCAGGCAGAAATTAAATCGGTGAGCGGTGGGCGAAATTGCGTGATAAGCGGTGGTCGTCCAGCGGTGGGCGAAGTGCGTCAAACGAAGTGCGTCAATGAGCGGTGGTCATCGACGGTGGGCGAGAATTAAATCGATAAAAGCGGTAGTATCGTCCAACGGTGGGCGAAATTAGGCCGTCAAACAAAAGTGCGTCGGTGAGCGGTGGACAGAAGTGCGTCGATAGAAGTGCGTCGGTGAAGTGATCGCTTGGCGGTGGCGCTCGTGAAGTCAGGAAGCGGCTGCGCGCGACCTCAACGGAGTCATATCTCCTTCGTTTGAACTCCGATTTGGGTGCCCGGACTCTATGGAAAGCCCGTTGAGTGAGAATCCATGCATATGCCTGAGGAGATATTAGATGTTAGACAGAGGCGTCAAACCAGGCTCGTCGCTTCAGTGCAGCTCGTCGATCGAGTCAGCTCGTCAGGCCGACTGCGCATGACACCAGCCGGAAGGTCGCCATCTACGCCCGTTTGAACTCCGATTTGGGTGTTCACGGACTCTTATCGGCCATTGAGTCAAGAATCCATCCATATGCCTGAGGGAGATATTAGATGTCAGACAGAGAGTCAGACCAAACCGTCACTTCAGTACGGCTCGTCAATCCGAATCGACTCGTCAAGGCGGCTCGCATGACCTCAACTTGGAAGGTCATATCTCTCCCTTCGTTTGAACTCGATTTGGGTGTTCTTGGACTCTCGGCCATTGGTCAAAATTCCAGAAATAGACAACGTAAGATTGGAACCATAATGGTTCCGAAAACACGGGAAAACAGTAGGCAGTACAGGTGAACCATAGTTATTTTGTGGCTGCTGAGCTATTGCAGATTCATAAATAGGCTCATAAGTATCTGATTGTAAGCATAGTTATTTATGCATATAATGAAATATGAAAAATGTAAAGATAAATGAATACTTGATTGTATATATATATATCTCATATGATTCTGGGAATGACAGTAATTATTCCGGGAATATGAGATACTTAGTGAATTTATAAAATACATATTGATTATGCCTTAGAACACAGTGAAGGGGATAGATAAATGCCTATTAGGAAGAATAAATTACTGCGGCATATCGGGTTATATTCGGAGCTAGGGACCCAGTGTGGGTGATGACATAGATCCCGTTTGGATCGGGTGGCCAGAAAGGGTGCCACAGGCTGCCTCCGAGGCCCTCATGGAATAGGTCGTCTCGGACCCGGTGATGATACCTTCAGGTATAATATATTCCCTGACGCCTCTCACAGACCTCAAGCAGATCTTTGTTTCATACGAGTGAATATAACTGTAGGTCCTCATGGATTATAGTATTCTGTATCCACTCCTAAGGTTATCTGGACATATGATATAAGAAGTACAGTATATACAAGAAATAGAGAGGGAATATAGGGAAGCATAAGCCTTTGCTAGCATGATGATAATTATCTTGATTCACAAAGAACAAAAGTAAAGAAATCTGAAGATTACATGAAAAGTATACGGAAGATGATAAGAAATGTGGTATGAAATGTATATATATATGAGAAATGATAAGAATCGAAATGTATATGTGTTATATGCATTTGTATAAAAGTGTGGTGACCTCTTATTAAAAGTGTATTCCACTAAGCGTAAAGCTTAGCACTTTGGTGTTCAATCCCGTGTAGATCTGGAAGAAAACCAGGAGGACGGGACAATCTCATCGAGTCAAAGGCCGCATCAATGAGTCTTATGGAAGGCATTTGAGTCTATTTATATATGAAATTTGCAAATCAATGTAAATATTGCTTAGTATTAAACATTTCCCATTTTGGAGCTTGTATATATATTTTGTAATCACACTCTGAATGTAATAAGTTAATTGTTTAACTTATTATATGATTATCAAGTGTAAAGGTTATAAGTATGATAAAAGAGTGACCCTCAACCACGACATCTGCATCTATAAAAATTGGGGCGTCTGCAGTTTGAAATGATATGAACATCCAGTTGGTTCGGACCCGCCAATCTGGGCCTGGACGGAGAAGGTGTTATGCTTAGTGGTATCGTATTTCTGTGCGTTTAGGCGCTTTCAGAAAAGCCTAAGCTTGTGTAGCTCGAATAGAGTATATAAAATAGAAAAGCCCGTTTAGTAAATGTGTGGGCCTGATGTGGATGTCCTTATGTTTTGTATAGATGGATCGTCCCGAAGAAGCTGCAGAGAGTGTTAACCCAATGGAACAAGGGTTATCACCGAACCTTCTAAAGTAATGTACCTAATGAACCCACCGGCCTTGCCGAGAATATCGCAAGACATGGCTCGGGTTTTGGATAGATCGATCTCCTAAAGCCCAACAGACACAAAGAAGAAGACACGATGCAGGAATCCATGGGTCGAGCATGGTAAGAGCCGAGAAAGCCGACCTGCTAGAAAGCCAGAGAGGGTATTAAAGAGGTTAGATGTCCTCCCGATCGTAGAGCATCATGTGCGCCTCACTATTGGGTGGTGAGGCATATGATCAGAAACTAGTACTCAAAAAGTCCAAGGATTCCAAGTCCCCCGACATGGGAATTCTTTGTCCAAGAATCTCGTGACAAAGTATGTTACCGAGATGTATAGTGGATCAAGTGGAAATGGGGCTCCTAAATTTGAAGCAAAGGAGCTTATCTGCGGGCTGAATATGAAAAAGAATTTAGCCATCTTAAGAAATATGCACCGGACCGTCCTCTCACCGAGGCATTTCTTGGCAGTAGTGGCAATTTGAGGATGGACTCCATGATTCCATCAAGAGGTATTCGCACCTACGACTTCTCTCCAAATGCTGGATTTTTATCACCGTCCAAGCCGCAATGAAAGTAGAGAGATTAGAAACGAGCAACAAAGAAAGATTACAATGTAAGAGTTTTCAGAGGAGTCATTCCTCCTCGAAAAAGAGCTAGAGAATCTCCAAATTAACTGCATATAGTTCGCTAACAGGGGTAGCTAAAGGTCCAATGTAACACGAGTACGTAGAGAGGTGCTTCGCTTGACAGGAGAAATTCCAGAATGCCCATTGGCTACAGTGCTGGCATTCGGGAGCTCATGATATCGACAGGAGGGTGTTTTCTGCGGTGGAAGCCTCGAGCATTTGAAAGCACAAAGGTCCTCGAGAGTCGGGGGATAATGTGGCTACCAAGGAAGTGGCAGAGGAAGATCCGCGCACCACTTCCGACTGCGGACCGGGGTGAATGCAGCGGCCCATCTCAAGATAGAGATCGGAGGCATAGTTTCTAAACAAAGACGCGTCCTATGCCTGAGCAAAGACCAAAGACGAGCATATGCTACGGCTGCCTGGAGGATCGTAATGCTCCCCGAGGTTATAGCGGGTATATTTTCTTTATATGATGTTATGGAGATGCATGCATTGATTGATCCCCGATCTACTCATTCATATGTGTGTACGGGAGCAAGTATTTGACAAAGTACTAGCAAAGGAGAAATTAGCATATGACATGCATGTAACTAAATTGGCTGGGGCACAACGTTAGCAGAATAGCATATATTGCAATTGCCCCATTGTCATACAAACCAGTA
The DNA here is from genome assembly GCA_016808115.1 of Tetrastigma voinierianum. Lineage (NCBI taxonomy): Eukaryota > Viridiplantae > Streptophyta > Magnoliopsida > Vitales > Vitaceae > Tetrastigma > Tetrastigma voinierianum. The sequence continues at coordinate 146,336 of JAEQBH010000528.1, forward strand.
GAGTTTCTCGCTGATTTGATAACCTTACCATTCGAGTTCGACTTGGATTCTAGGAACGGATCGGGTTGTCTAAGCACCGAGCCATCGTGGATCGTGGGACAAAAGACGGTGAGTGTTGAAATGCTCGACCAACCGAGGTAATAAGATAAGGCATTGGATCAAGTGTATGCCCACGTCATCTCCACTATGCAAGCTAGAGAATTATGAGAAAGGATGTGAGACATTCTCGCTTTGATATCGACTCCAAGAGAGGTAAAGTTGATGTAGAAAGATCCCGTGAGGGTAAGGGAATTTCCAGATGTATTCCCTAAGAGTTACCGTGCATTCCACATGAGAGAGGTGGACTTAGCCATAGAAATTGTACCAGAAATGCTCCCTAGTGTCAAGGGCACCAGATGTGATTTGCTCCAACCCGAGCCGAAAGAGTTAAAGAGTCAATCAAGTAAGAACTTTTAGATAAAGGATTTATCCGACCTGCGTGTCCCTCGGGTGCGCCCGTTTTATTTGTGAAAAGAAAGATGGCACTCTAATGATGTGCACGATTATCTACAGACATGTGGGACATGAAAACAAGTACCCATCAGAATCGGGACTTTTTGATCGCCTGAGCCGAGCTTGTGTCTTTTCAAGATACACTGCGATCGTGGTATTATCGGGCCGAGGGTAAGGAAGGAGATGTGCCAGACTCGATTAGAACCCGAGCATGGTCATTATGAGTTTTTTGGTCATGCCATTTGGGCTGACTAATGCACCGACAAAGATTCATGGATTTGATAATGTGGCTTTTCTCCGACCCTATGTGGATCAATTTGTTGTGGTTTTTAATACGACATCCCTGGGTGTATTTTAAGGATGCACAGAACATGAATGAAGACCTCGAGAATAGTCTTAGAGACGTTAAGAGAAAAGAAGTTATATGCTAAGCTCAGTAAATGTGATTTTTGGCTAAAGGAAGTCTCATTCCTAGGCCATATTGTGTCTGCTAAGGGTATAAAAGTTGATCCTGCTAAGATTGAAGCGGTTGTGAATTGGAAATCACCTCAAAATGTAACTGAGGTGAGAAGTTTCTCGTTTAGCTTCTGCTATTATAGAAGACGTAGAGAGGCTTTTCGGTCATAGCTTCTCCGCTCACCAAGTTACTCAGGAAAGGAATAAAGTTCGAGCGTGATGTATTAAATGTCGAATAGTTTTCAATCAGCTTGAGGATCGTCGAAGCACTGGCATCGACACAAAATTTTTACCCGAAAAGAGATACCTTGTATGTTGATGTGCTTCATGCATTGGTTTAGGATGCGTGTTAATGCAAGATGGAAAGTAGTGGCTTATGCAACCCGTATTAGCTTGAAGCCATGAACAAATTATCCCACTCATGACCTAGAGTTAGCTGCTGTAGTGTTTGCTTTAAAAATATGGCGACACTACTTATACGGGGAAAAGTGTAGAATTTACACCGATCATAAGAGTCTCAAGTACTTGCTAACGCAGAAAGAGTTAAATTTGAGACAATGGAGGTGGTTAGAGTTATTCAAGGATTATGACTGCATCATAGACTACCATCCCGGAAAGGCACATAAGAGCGATGCTTTGCCGAAAGACAAGCAGGCAATGCTACCACAAAGTGATGCTGATTGGAGATTAGGTGATGACGTGAGCTATGTTAGCTCAATTAGAAGCGCAACCCGCTTTAAAGCAAAATGATTATAGATGCAGTAAAAATGATGAAGATTTACGTAAAATTTACAGACGGTTAGAGATGGGTGACAAGACCGAGTTTTTAGAGAAAGAAGCCGGGAAGTTTGTATTTCCGCATCAGATTATGCGTGCTCCGCATGATAAAGAGCCAAAGAAAAGTTGCTATTTGAGGCTCATAATACTTCAGATTTACTATGCATCCCGGAGGGAATAAGATGTACCGTGACTTGAAACAAAGCTTTTATTGGTGGAAAGGAATGAAAGAGATGTGGATCACATGTATTCAAGGTTTGACGCGGTCAGCAAGTCAGCCAACACCGCGCCAACAGTTCATAAACCCCTTCCACCTCAATGGAAGCGGATAACATTACCATGGATTTTGTGTCTAGTTTTCCCTCACACAACAAAAAACATGACTCGCTTGGGGTGATCAGAGATAGCTCACAAAGTTGACCCATTTTATACCAATTAGGATCGACTATTCTATGGATCGACTAGCCGAAGTTATATGTAGATGAGATTAAAGCATTGCATGGTGTGTCGTTGTCTATTGTGTCGGATAGAGATCCGAGATTTACACCGAGGTTCTAGAAGGAATTGCAGTCAGCTTTAGGCACTAAGCTCAATTTTAGTACTGCATTCCATCCGCAAACAGATGGATGGCCAGAGAGATCGATCTGTGCTCAAGATATGCTTCGAGGTTGTCATGGAATTTTCGAAGTCAGATAGGTATATTCCATTGATGGAATTTGCCTATAACAATAGTTTCGCCAAGCATCGTATGGCACCATATGAAGCTTTGTATGGTCGAAAATGTAGAACTCCTGTGTGTCGGGATGTAATCTGAACGAGCGTAAACCTACAGTCCGCATTAGTAAAAGATACGTAAGAGAAAGTACGAGTTATTCTACTAGAGGTTGCAAGCAAGGATAGACAAAAGTCGATGCCAACCTAAAGAGGAGAGATATTAATATAAAGTGGGGACAAGGTCTTTAAGGTCACCATGGAGGAAAATTCTTAGGTCTGGCCGAAAGGCAAGTTGAGTCCAAGTGTCCATAGGCCATATGAGGTTTTGGAACGTGATACCTGTGGGCTTACTCCGGGACAGCACTCCCTACAGATCGTCAAATTACACGATGTGTTTCATGTGTCGATGCTTTGGAGATACCGCTCTGATGAGTCGCACATACTACCAAAGGCAAGAGATACAAGTACAAGAAGATCCTCATATGACGAGGAGCCAAAGACCATTCTCGTTCGAGGTGAAACAGCTTGCGAACAAACAAGTACCATTAGTGAAAGTTCTCAACACCACGGTGAGAGAAGAAGCTACTGGGAGCCGTAAGCAACTATGAGAGCACAAAGATCCGCAACTCTTCGACCGTGTATGAATTTCGAGACGAAATTTTTATGGGGGGAGAGTCAGAATATCCCAAATTGTCTTAACAAGCTTTTATAACATGTTTTGGGTATACAACGAAAAGTATATTTATCCCAAATAAAAATAAGCAATAACTTGGAATTAATACAACAATTAAGGGTAAATTACTAATTGTTAAATCTATGACTCAAGGTCATAATATAATAAGTTCATATGCCAAAGTAGGAATAAGCATAAGTTAAATCAAGAGTAGTAAAAGAAAGATATTAGAATAAAATAAGGAAGAGACAAGTGGCTTGAAGAAAGGGGGAGGAAGTTTCCTCCTTGGAAAGTAAAATAAAAATGGGATAAGATCAATATGATAAGACCAAAAGAAATATTCGTCGGTTCTGAGAAAGAGAGAGCAAATACTGAAGCGCAAGAGAGTAAGAAAGAAGAAGAAGAAGATTACAAAGGGAATTACCGGGACCGAGTATGGAGGAACTACTACAAATGAGTATAGAAATATGGTTTGTGGGCCTTGATTTAGTATAGAAAGAGTATATGGAACCATGAATATGTGTGTATGTAAACTAGGTGTGTATGGAACTGTGAATATGGGTATGAATACACAGGTCTTGGGTTGTATGGAAGTCTAGTTTTGGTCTAGACAACATGGATACATGTTTTAGAACCCTCTATCTTGTGTATGGTTTGGGTTTGGGAACTCCTAAACTCATTTCTTGTAGGGTTGAGTTAAGAAGAGCTTTAAGGCTCCTAAATATGTGTATGAGAAAGTGCAGTTTTGCAGTTGAACCCGGAAAATGCCCTGTATCACGACCATATGCAGTAGCCGGATCTTATAATGGGTTTTGAACCAGAAATAAAGAGAATTTGGAAGTAAGTCCTTATGGGAAATTGTAGCCACATCAATGAACTTGATGTTAGGCACTGAATTTCTCGATTCGGACTCTGTAGACAATTATGGTCTTTTCTGCTGCGAGCAGTCAAATGGGTCGGGGGTCGTCAAACCGAGGTCGTCGATGAGCAATTGGTGGATCCAGCACGGTGGGCGAAGTCGTCGAGCAAAAATTCGTCGGTGAACAGTGGGCCGAAGTGCGTCAATGAGCATTGGTCATCCACTTGATGGAGCGAAATTACGTCCAAGCGAGAATGCGTCGGTGAAGCGGTGGGCGGGTCGTCGATAAGCATTGAATGAATCGGCGGTGGGCGAAATTAAATCGAGCAAAGAAGTGCGTCAATGAGCGGTGGTCATCCGCGGTGGAGCGAAGTGCGTGTCGCGATAGTCGTCCAGCGGTGGGCGAGTGATCAAACAAGAAGTGCGTCGGTGAGCAGTGGACAGGGTCGTCCGATAGGGGTCGTCGAGTGACGATGATCGCCCAGCCGGTGGCGACTCGTCAAGGCTAGGCTGCGCGTGACCACCAACCGGAGGGTCATATATCAGCCGTTTGAACTCCGATTTGGGTGTTCTTGGACTCTATGGAAAGCCCATTGAGTCAAGAATCCATCCATATGCCTGAGGGAGATATTAGATGTCAGACAGAGGCGTCAAACCGAGCTCGTCACTTCAGTGCAGCTCGTCAATCCAGGTCAGCTCGTCAAGGTATTGCTAGCATGACCTCCAACCCGAGGAAGGTCATATCTCAGCCGTTTGAACTCCGATTTGGGTGTTCTTGGACTCTATAAGGCCCATTGAGTGAATCCATCCATATGCCTGAGAGATATTAGATGTCAGACAGAGGCGTTGAAGCCAGGCTCGTCACTTCGAGGTGCAGCTCGTCGATCGAGTGACTCGTCAAGGCTTACGACTCGCACTTATTTCTGAACTTTAGGAAGGTCATATCTCCTTCGTTTGAACTCCGATTTGGGTGTTCTTGGACTCTATAAACCATTAGTCAAGAATTCAGAAATAGACAGCTTGATAAGATTGGAACTCATATTAGTTCAGAAAACACGGAAAACGGTAGGCGGTACGGAGTAACCACTAGTTATTTGTATTATGACGCCTATTATGAATTCATAAATAAGCTCATAAGTATACGGTGTAAGCATAGTTATTTATGCATATAATGAAATATGGAAAATGTAAAATATGAATAGCGGTGTATATATATATATCTTATATGATTCTTTAGGAATGGCCAATAATTATTCGGGAATATGAGATATAAACGGAACATAAAATACATGTGGTTATTCTGCTTAGGAACTGGTAGAGGGATAGATGGGCATGCCTATTAGGAAGGAATAAGTCTGTAGCATGTAGTTATATTGCGGAAATCGGGACCGTGTGGGTGATAGACATAGATCAGTTTGGATCGGGTGTGAAAGAGATTCCTGCAGGCGCCTCAGACCACTCGTGGAATGAGTCCTTTGTCTCGAGACCCGGTGATGATACCTTCGGGTATAATATATTACAGGCGCCTACGGGCCCTCATGGATCCTTGTTTCATAGTGAATATAAGCACCTTCGGGTCCTCATGGATTATAACCATTCTTATCACTCCTAAGGTTTATGCGAGACATGAAACATAAAAGAAATAGCGGTATATACAAAGAAATGAAGAGAATATAGAGGAAGCATAACATGCTTGTGTGATGATAGTATCTGATTGAAACAGAAGCAAAGTACAAGATTACACATGAAAAATTATGGAAGATATTAAAATGGCTTGGCTATGAAATGTATATATATATATGAGAAATGATAAGAATCGGAAATGTTATGTTGATATATGCATTTGTATAAAGTGTGGTGACTCTTAATAGAAGTCCTTAATTCCCCTTAGCGTAAGGCAGCGGGTGTTCGGTCGTGTAGAGTGAAGAAACCGGAGGACGGGACAATCCACAAATCGACGTTCAAAGGCCACACATCAGCTAGGTGCTGGAAGACCTTTGATCACAATTTGTATATGAAATTTTGTAAATCAATGTAAATATTGTAAATGTTGAACATTTCCATTTTTGGAACTTGTATATATATTTTGTAATCCATTTGCTTTCTGATACAATACAAGTTAATTGTTTAACATTATATGATTATCTGAAGTGTAAAGGTTATAAGTATGATAAAGAGTGACCCTCACTTGACATCTATCTGCAGGAGTTGGGGCGTCACGGTTTAGTGGTACGAGCATCCGGATTTGGTTCGGACCTTGATCGGGTCGGATCGGAGAAGGGTGTGCAAATCTAGGCACGAAATTGATCTCTAAGTCGGGTAGCACAGCTCAGCGACTGCGGGCCCGGCATAGATCACATTTATTAGTGTCGCAAAGTCAGGAGGCATAGTTCACTCTGCCGGCCCGTCAGCTAGTTAAAATCACAAGTGCGACTCTCACATAAATGCTTCGACCGATCGCATATACTCAGAAAGAAACATTAAACAAAGCGGTAGAAATCGGATGGGGCGGTGCGAGAACACCCAAAAATGACGAAAGCTGATAAGAAAAGCAAATTGTTTGGTGCGTGACACTAAATAAAACAAGTCTCGCCTGTGAAGAACTTAAACTCTGCTGTTGCAGGGAATCCAGATTGGAAGAACTGCCTTCTCTCGATCCATTGGAAAAATTGCCTCCTCCTTGGCCGCGGTTGGACTATTCCCTGACGGTCCTCCCCTTTGCTGCAATGGAGTTCAAGCGAAGCGTGATGACCTTTGAGCGGCGAGATCGCGAAGAATTCTACCGTCGATGGGCCCGGGGATTCGACGTCCGTCCGGGTTGAGGCTTGCTCCACATATGTTGTGCGTAGCGCGGCTGATCGTGGCCCGTAATTGGCGTATCCGGCGGTGGAATTAGGCCTCCATCGCCTCCTTGTCAGCAGCGGCCTTCTCCCGGAAGGCGGCAGAGTCATCCTTTAGAGCCCCGAGCTCTATGACCAAGGCAAGTTTTTCATTTGCCAAATGGCCATTCTCTTCTTCTGCTTTCTTACAAGCCTCCCCTGCTGTGGCCAACGCCTCCTGAGCGGCTCCATGTTCGAATTCCGCCCTCCGGCGAGCCTCTTGCATGGCCTTGGCCTGGCGGGCAGGCGAGCTCAGGCTCTCCTGGCCTTTCAGGTGGCTGCGGCCCCCTCGGTCGCAGCTTGGCCATCTTCGTTTCATGGCACCTGACATCTCTCACCTCGGTTTCGGCCGGGGCGGGCTCTCTCGTGAGATTCTACAGCCTCCAGCTCCAGGCGACAACATGCCAACTCGGCTTTCTTTAGTGAGGCGCTCTGCATCTCGGATTACGCCATACGCTTTGAACAAATGTCGCGACCACTCGGCGTCCCATGCCGGCTGAGCTGTGATGCTCTGACATGCATGTTCGCGGCTCAACCTTCTGGCTTGTGGCGAAACCTATTAGCAACTGAAATAAGTAATGCTTAGCTAAAACCACCAGCGGAAACCACCTATCTTACGACTCGATCGATTGAACAAAGTGCAGTTTCGGACTGTATCCGGAAATCATGATGATCTCTGAAAATCCTCTTGGCGGGGTAGAAGCGGGGCGGGCGCGAATAATCTTCGTGAAGGCCTATGCCTGGCGGCTGCGGCACCGATACATGGGTGGAGTGCGAGCTATTTAAGCCGTCGGCCGCGGACGCTCCGCGATGAAAGGAGCTCAGCGGCGCAATATCTTTCACCTCCTCTCACTCCCGAGGGGCCCGATATCTCACTCTCGGGCCTTAGGTCCGCGGGAGGAAGGTAGTTCCTCAGTTATCCTGCACGGTCGTGGTGACCAGGTGATCCCGGGCATATGCTTCGATTTTCTTGGTGGCTCCTCGCCCCGATCTGAAGGCGGGATTACTTGGAGTGCTTGCGGGGCCGGATCACCCTCGTTCGATTCTGGTCGGCCAGGCCTGTAGACTCAGCTCCACACAGTGGCCCCGATTAGGAGGCCCAGGATGGTTATTGTCGGAGTCCCCATAACTTTAGTCGACGGTGATCATTTCAGTAAGTGTTTAGTTCAGATTGAACGGGGCGACGCTCAGAACCGCCCTCGAACTCACCTGTAGCTTTTCTTTGCGCGGGGCGACATAGCGATCAGCGGCCCGTAGTTCTCTCCATCCGTTCTTCCTTCAAATCTGGGAGCCGTCAGCGTCGTCGGGATCAGGTATAAATTCACCCACAGGACCCCGGCGTATTCCAGGTACCGGCGCCCTTTTCCGCTTAACCTTTACCGCCGGGGCAGCCCGGCTAGCAGCGAGGAGGAGGAAGCGTTCGAGGCGGCCTTTTTGGCTCTCAGGCTAGGAGCGAAGGAGGCAGACTAGAAGCCCTTGAGGCCCGGATCGACCTCGTTATGCTTGGTTTGCACCAGAGCAGTGCCTCGGTCTTCGGATCACGGAGGGGCTGGTGCGACGAAAACTAGGCGTAGCACATCAGCAGTCTGAAATGCTCCCCTTCCACAACGTTCGAAGGCAACGGCCGGGGGATGACTGGAAGGGTATAAGGAGCCGGGTTGCGTCTCACGGTAGATATATTCTCTCGGGTAAGCAGGACCTGGTAGTGGTGCTCCCCCTCGGAAATCTCCAAAAGTTGGCGGATCTTCTCAATGCTCGACTTCTCCACCCATTTCACCAACCTTCCTCTACAAGCCTTTCTGCATGAATAACCAGTTTAATACATCATAACGTCAGATATATCAGCGACAAACTAGAACCACGCACAGCCAACGGACACGGGAAGAATTGAGATCGGTTAACATTAAACGGCAACCCGGGGGGACCCGAGGTCTCATCCCAAGGACCCCTCACTAGTAACACCCTTTCGCCTCCTTCTTAGGTGAGTCGGGGAGCCCATTCACGATCTGCAGTCGTGGGCTGGCCCTGACGCCGGACATCGCCACTGACCACCATGTTCGAGTAAATGATAAAAAGCTCCACCAACGTGAGATCAAGCTGGTACAAATGGTTCAGCACGCAGCAGCCGATTAGGATGCGAATCACATTGGGGTGTATAAGGGCTGGAGGCGCCCGGGTAAAGTGTAAAAATTGTTTGACCATGGTTGGCACGGGAAAGCGTAACCCGGCTGCGAGATGCTCCCGGGTAAAAAACACACCCTTGTGTTCTACACTTAAGGTAGACTCATCGGGCCTATCCACCAACCGGAAGCTAATGTCGTCGGGCACCTCGCAATACCTCATTAATTCCTCCATCGTCGGAGGCAGGTGTGTGCAACGGGGGAAAGTCGGGTCGCGCCGTCAGGTGACCACTAGTGGGATTTCTTCCTGGCCTCACCCGCCATTCTAAGTAGATCAAAAGGAAAGAAAAAACAGTATTGAGCTCTACACCTAGTAAATTAGAAGGCATGCGGGCCCGAATAAGGGTCGCTCGGGCGGGATGATTTAGTCCTCCTTCGAGCCTTAAACAGTGGAAACTAATTAAGCGACGGAATGTACTATTAAGGAGCGATGATAGTTGCACATGAGAATGAAGTGTGCGAATGCACTGCGTGATGGCTGCAAAAGCGAGCGCGGTAGAAGCCCAGAAGCCTGTCGCGATGGTTAGTCTTAAAGGAAGAAGATAAGCGAAATATTACGAAAAGGGAAAAGGTATGGCTTCGCAGTGCCTATCTATATATAGTTGCCTAGAATTCTTTGTAGTCGCATTTAATGCGTGACGATCGTGCGTCAAGATCACGGCGGTGCGACGGTTCACACTGCAGAACGCGTAGATCTAGAAGGGCGAGCCAAGGCCTCCCTCTCGGATGAGACAAACAGGCGTTAACCCGTCTATAGTGACCGATACTTTATGATTAGATAGAATTATAGAATATCCACACACATTTATAATAAGGCATAGTAATAATAAAAAAACTACAACTTTATTAATTGCACCAAAAAGGTGTTCGGCATTACACATAACCTTTGCTTGTTTATGACAATGTTTATAATACATTCAGGAGCTTACAAAACATCAAGTAGATGAAACATCTATTTGGATCAGGAAACCCAGAAGGCTGCCGCGAAGCGGAAAAGGTGGTGATGGGGAATTTGAGCGAGAAGCGGAAAACCCACACGGCCCTTGTGAGAAGGCCAAGATGGGGATGGAAGTAAGATAGAGAGAGAAAAAGAAAATTTGGCTGCCACGGAGGGCAAGAAGGAGGAGAAAGAGGATGGGGCTGGTGGAAACTGGCTTGGCCATGCGGGATTTAGGTGGGGTGTCCTTGGATGCAAAGTTTGCCATTCGAGTTTAGGAACCACGAGCACCTCCCCGAGCATTTAGGCTCCGCTCGAGCCATGCGAGTCTCCCGACCATCCATGCCGACGACCGCTCCAAGCCCCAATCGGTCGCACAATGGGCCTCGTCCCATGACCCCTTCACTTCATGGTCTTGACTATCAATTGTCTTCTCTTTCTGGATGAACACGGATACCCTGACAATCTTTGTCATTCTCTAGTCTTTTATAGCAATCCTCCAATCTTGGAATCAATATAGCATCGATGCGGTTCAAAAATTCATAAAATTCGGTGGCGTTGATTGTCTTTATTCCCGATGAAGTGACAATCAAGCATTCTTTCAATCGGTAATAGCTCCCCGGCAAGAAAAAGGGGGCATTATGGGTACCATAATAGGGCCGGTTGATAGTAAATTTGGCGACCGGACCCTCCCAGATGACCCGATATTGACCGACCGGGAGCATGGAATATCTCATCCGGATGCCTTGTCAGTCGCGTTCTATCACGAATGCCTTATCTTGAATGCTACGGGCATTGCTTATCGGACGCGCCGTGTGGATGATCCCAACTACGAATGAAACTGCAAACCATTTCTTCATAATATAAATAATTTATGAACTAGTCTACTCCACCTCCCAGAGCGGAATGAGGAAGGCACTCTCCACGGTATTAAATCGGAAAGCGGTTACATAAAGAAGAAGAAGTCACCCTTTCAGGAAATAGAGCCATCTTCTCCTACCATTAGGAAGAGAGTAGTACACTCTCAGAAAAGATGGATCCTCTTTCCCTCTCAATAAAAGAGCAACTTACTCAAAAGGTCACGAGATTCTGGATCAGGGCTTGTTGTTACTAAAAACTCTAAATCTTCAATAGAACTTTGCCATCGAGGGCGGCAGTTTCACGTGTCTTATTTTTCATTTTCTGAGGTTGTAACTAATTGGTGAATGCCTCGTGATCAGTGATGAGTGAGACTCTAATATTACCGGTCAGTGCGAAAAATGATTATCCCTCATTTAGCCACAATCCATCAACCACACAAACCAATCTCATATGTGAACATATATATTTTCCTTCTCTTCCCTTGCAGCAGGAAGACGATCTCATATTCCCCACTAAACAATCATCCAAAGTATCGACTCCCGAATAAATCTAACTCTACAAGGAACTCATTTTCCTGAAGCTATTTCTTCCTTTCTTTGCTTCCTCTTTTTTTTTTTTTTTTGACATGTGATTCCTCCTTTAGTTTCCTTCTAGAATTGTAGTTACCTTTCATGGTTTTTTTGGTGATATATATTCTATCAAAATCTATAAGAAAAATTATTTTTATTTATATTGGTTTAAATTTTCATTACGAGACTTAGATGCATTTAATTCTATATTTTATGTTTCTTATAAATTTATTCACCATTCTAGGACTGAACTGCGGACCCCTTCCTACCTATATAGCTGGCTCTTGCCATGATCTATGTCTTATTGCTCATATTTTTATGATTTAAAAACTTGATTACATTGCTTGATAATTGTTCTATATATGTTTATTTCATTTATTTATATTATTTTTATATTTTCAATTAATTTTAGGGTTATTTATGCTTGAACTACTGGGCTAGCTCAGTGAGTTAGGTGGGTTGAGAGTCAACTAGGTCATGAGCAAGAATAAATGAGCTTCTAATACAACCAACGACTTTCAACTTAGTGAGCTTAGCAGACTAAAAATTATGTAACTTCGGGTTAGGCGTGAATAACATTACACAACAGGAAGATTGCTTTCTATATGACATATATGGAGAATTTGGAAATTTACTTTAATTGTTTTAATTCTGCTTTTGTTTTTGGAAGCTTTATTTTGGCCAAGTGTAAAGACAGTTCTTAAATGCATTAGGAATATATATATATATATGTATCAGGTTATTCTAACCATTAGCCTAAACCCAGCCCAAATTTAAATTAGGTTGATAAAACATAATCCAAACCCAATCTAAATCATAAAAAAGTAGTGTTCAAACCCCGTCGAACATACGACTTGAAACTCATGTTGGATTAGGTTGACTACATGAGTTACGGCCACAAATTATGATTTCAATTCTCAAATTTTGAGAAAATGGGACATGGGTGGTAATAATCGATTTTGCTTTATTTTCTTAATTGTTGTGCTTATGCATGTATGGTTCATAGGGAGAATAAAAATATGATAATTGATATCTTTAAGGAAAGTCAAAGCAATTTGTTTTGTATAATGTTGTGCTATAAGATTAAAGATGGTTGATTGTTTAGATTTGTTAATAGGATGCATTTTGACATTTATAAGAAATAAAATAATATAGAGAAGTTCCGAAAGTGAATAGTGTGAGAAAATGATGAGAAAATAAGATAATGAAAGTAATTTGTTTTTGGAAGTTATCTATTTTTTATTTGGAAGTGAAGTTTGAATCCTTCTCTTCATAAAAGTTTACATTTTCTGATGAGTTGAATTAACTTTTCAAAAAAAAAAAAAAAAGGAAAAAAAAAAGAGTTGAATGAAACAAAAAAATAAAATCATTTTAGTAAGTACACTTTCATTGACTCGAGCGGTATTAAAAATAGTAGTTGATCCTTAGTTGTAGATGTTGGTTGTAGAACATCGATTTTGTTTTGAGCAAAAATGACTTGTGGCTAGAAATCATAATAATGGTAAGCCATTGGATAAAAATTGGGGGAAGTGTTTATAAAGGGGTTTGAACCTTGAACCGTAAATTACTTGACCATCCTACAATAATGTCTCCCTGAAGATTTATATGTCCCTCCCTCTTGATTATATTCTTTGGGTCGCCAATGAATTAAGGTTATGAAATTTAAAAAGAATAAATTTTATTTTTCAAGAGATTAGAGTAAGCAAAACGAGGGTTTGACCTGTTGTTTAGGGGTAGGCCTGTCGTCCTAAGCATCATACTGGTTTGAAATGAGAAGGCGGCAAAATAGAGGATGTAAAAATGGTGAAAATTTTAAATTTAAATTTTTCATAAAAAGGGTAAAATGTTAATTTATTGGAATAGTCCTAGAGGAAAAGCTGATATTTTTTTTAGATCTTAGATGATGAAAGCGGATTTGCGATGGAATAAATCTGTGAAATCTAGCACCTCAGTTGAATTTCGTTGAATTTCGAGATTGTGAATTTCATATTTTTCGAAAAAATTGTAGAATCGGGGTACTAGTGACCATGTGGCACCAGGTGATAGGGCACTTGGCCTGCCATGTGGCAGGCTGCATGAAGGCAGCAAGGCTGCATGGGAGGCAGGTGGGAGAGGAGGTGCATGGAAGTGCAGCTAGAAGGAAAGGGAAAGGAAGGAGAGAAATGAAGGAAAGAAAGAAAAGGAAGAAAAGAGAAGGAGGAAGAAAAGAGATAAGAAGAAAAGAGAAAGGAAAGAAGGAAGAAAGGAAAGGAGGAGGGGAATCGGAACCAACGTAGCGTGGGGAGCAGAACCGGACGGCAAAGGACCAAGAACTGCGCTACGAGAGGTAGGTTTCCTCCTACTTCGATTATTTTATGCCTAAGATCCACGTAATGGCCTAACGGTTTCGCCCAATTTCAGGGCGAATTTAAGATGTGTGTGGTTTGGTTGTTGTTGTGTGACGGTTAAATACTGGTTTCGCGGGGTTTCGGGACTATTTGAGGTAGACACTATGTTCAGGGATAAAATCAAGCAAAATGAGGTGTGCTGAGTTGCTTACCCTTGCGGGAATCGAGTACGCATCAACTGACGACCATAACTCTCATCCAGAACTCAGATTCATGGGTTCTTGGACTCCTATAAATCTCATTAGTCAGAATTTTTATAAGATTAAGTCCTCGGCGAGCCAGTGGTGAACATTGGTGCAGATTCACGGACCGGTTGAGGAGATAGTGCAGTGCGTTGAGGAACTTATGTTTTCGGAACCGGTTTATATCTTAAATGCTTGGAGTTCTGTATGGCCTGAGCAGGGAATTGCGTGTTGGACGTTTTGTGTGGTATGTACAAAATCTGGACTTTTTGGACTAAGTCCGGATTATTTTTGAGGCCAAGTATGGCCGGATTTATGGTCGGGAATGACTAATGTGTGTTTTTGCTATGAATTGAATAACGTGTTGAATGTGTGAAATTATGTGAAATATGTGTGATAAGAATGGAAATAATTATATGTATTAAATATAATTTATCATGGCGAAACGGCGTAGTGTAATAGATATGTTGCATGTGACACGTAAGCGTATAGGCATGAAATGGCATGCAATGACATTTGTAGTGCATTTATGCACGGGACATTACGTCGAGTCGGGTGTGAGTGTATGGTTGGGGTTGACACTGTGTTTGGTGTTCGACCATGGTAAATTGACACCGTGTTTAGTGTTCGATGTATGTCATGAGGACATGGTAAATCGACACTGTGTTGGTGTTCGATGTATGTCGTGAAGACATGGTTAATCGACATTGTGTTTGGTGTTCGATGGTGAGCTCAGTAAAATGGGACAACGTCCAAATTGAGGCTCACGGTTGCATGGCATGAAAAGTACGTGTGTACATGAGTGAAGCAAGTAGGGATAGACACCCCCTCAGGTGAAAAACCTGGTATATGGTCTATACATGAAACCGTCGATGAAAGCCCGTAAAAAATGTTGTATTGGCGTGCGGCATCCTACGGTGAGAACCCGAAAATCCTTGGCCTACAAATGCATAACACACAGTACTAGGTAAGGAAATAAGTAGGCATTGGGAGTATCCAATGTGTCTAGAATTACAAACAAAAACTTTGTTTTGGAAAGAAGTGTCGAAGGGACGCCTTGGTTGCTCACACTTGACATATCTGCGAGGTGTGAGGAAGTCGGTGAGGACTCGAGTTTGAGTCATGAGGGCATGCGTTCGCTGACATGTAGACATTCAGGTACAAGCAGTATAGGTACTTGAATGCACGTGTGATTGGGATTGTATGTATTGGCATTTGCATGTTACTTTTTAGGTGGGGAGTAAGTGGTAGGAATGCATCTATTGGAGAAAACTGCTCACCCCGTCGATGGGACCACCCTTTCGAGTGCCGCGAAGACGAAGCGGCTCCTTCGAGGCTAGTGAGTGCGAAGAGGCCCAGGATGGCCTTAAAGTAATTTTGTTAAATATATTAGAAACTGTCCCCAGTATTAATATATTTTGGCATGTAAAAGAGTTATACATCAAACTCTCGTAAAATATTATAAGAATAACATGATATTTGAGTATTCGGACCCTCGGGTTTTGGGGTGTCATAGAGGAAGACCATTATTTTAGAGGTTGACTTGTAAATAAGGACATTAACACAATTTTTCAATCAACAATTACAATCTGAGGTGAGAGGTTGAAGCTCTTAACTTATATATGTAAATTAGAATAAATAAAACAAAATAATTGCATTTCTTCATGTTATATATACCATACATGTCCATATTTAAAATAATAATTTTAGATCATAACATGTTAATGAAGCTAATTTATATTGTTTCAAAGGTAAACGGCTTATTATAATGCTCATAGGTATTAGAATCATATTTGTTATAAGTAGTTTGGTTTTGGAAGTGTTATTGAGAAAGTTGGTGTTTTTGTTGCATCTTTACTAAAGTTTCATCCATTTAAATAGCTATTAAACAAGATTTGGTAGTAAATAATTTTATATTTCAAAAAGCAAGAAGAAAAAAATATAATTGATTAGTAATTTGCATTAGTATTTGCTTCCAGCAATGATCACAGCAATCCATAGTTAAGAACAATGATTTGAAGTTAATAAACTAGAGATTATGGTTGTGACGAGGGCTACAACTCGAGCGGGTTGGATCGGGTTGAGAGTCAATCTAAGCCAAACTCGAATATGAAATACATGAATTCAAATACAATACAACCCAACTTTCAATCCATTGAGCTCAACCTGAATTGAAATTATGAAACTTAGGTTAAGTTGGAGTTAATCAGGGTTAGGTTAGGATGGATCGAGTTGAGTTAAGAAATTTATTGAATTATAAAACTATTTGACAGCTCTATATGAATTATAAAATGATTAATATATTGAAATACAAAAGAAGAATATTTTCTTGAAAAGAAACTGTGTCGCATGTTAAAAATACATATTATTATTATTATTATTATTATTATTATATCTTAATACATGTTAAAAATATTTCTAAAAATATCAGTACTAAAGTCATAAAAAAAATAAAATAAAATTTAATGCCTGAAAAATTTGTATGCATACTGTTTCAATACCTCCTTGACCGTTAGTTTCTCCTCGATTCTGACATCCATCACTTCCAACCCATCTCGATTAATCATTGTGTGAAGAATTAGCCCTGCTATTTATTAAATCTTTATCAGTTTGATATATCTTTCGAGTTCCAACTCATCTTGTCCTAACTAGTTTCGTCCCACTTCAAGGCCCGTTTCCTCACCAATACAGTCGCAGTCACCAGCTGATACTCCGTCATTTATGCAAGAAGAATGGTTTTCTTGAAATCTGGGAGCGGCACATCATCTTACATACGACTCGTACGTTTGTGTCTGACCACTATCTTTGGGTCTGTCAGTAACTTGATTGGCAATGGTCAATCACTTCCTATTTAGAACACAGGTAACAAATGTTTCACTGTTTCATCCAACCAATTCTGTTTATGTCACGTGTTTCATGTTCCTAATCTTGCTACTAATCTCGTTAGTGTGTCTAAATTTTGTACTAATAATCATGCTTTCTTTGAATTCTATCCTTCTCATTTTTTGGTTGAGGATTCTCTTTCAAGGTTCCCTTAAAGGTGGTTTGTACACCCTTTCACCTACTACAAAAATCAAGAATTCATATGCTTTCATCCCCTGAGTCACTGCTCTACTAGACAAATATGCTCTTTGGCAATCCAGACTTGGACACCCAGCAATCTCTGTTTTACATCAAGTTCTTAAAACTTGTTCTCCCTCTGTACATCTTTCTAATAGTAATAAAATTTCATATTCTTGTATTTTATGTCCACTTGCTAAGTCTCATAAACTTCCATTCCCTTTATCTCCTTCTCAAGCTACTCATCCATTACAATTACTTCACATGGACCTTTAGTGGCCTGCACCTTGTTCTTCAACCATAGGTGCTAGGTATTTTTTTTTTTTTATTATTGGATGATTTTCTTATTTACATATTTGTACTTTCTTATTACTAAGATCAAGCATTATCTCAGTTTGTGAGTTTTAAGTAAGATGATTACAAATCAACTAAACACCCCTATTAAATGTTTACAATCGTGATGGGGGAGTAGTTCATTTCTTTTCAATCTTACTTTGAAAATCATGGTATTGTACATAGATTTTCTTATCCTCATACCCCACAACAAAATGGTCTTGCTTAGAGAAAAATTCACCACGTGATTGAAATTGGGTTAGCACTTTCTACTCAAGCCTCCTTACCTTCTAAATTCTTGATGCAAGCATTCCACAATGCCACCTATCTTATTAATCTCCTTCCTTCCAAAGTTCTACTTAATTAGTCTCCAACTTAGCTTCTTTTTAACAAGTCACCAAATTATGCTCATCTTCGCATTTTTGGATGTCTTTGCTTCCCTTCCCTACGGCCTTATATGTCAAACAAATTTCCCATATATCTCTTCCTTGTGTTTTTTTGGGTTATGCACCTTTTTACAAAGGTTACCTTTGTTTTGAATCAAACTCCAATCGTTTTTACATTTCCCGTCATGTTGTTTTTCATGAAAACTCCTTTCCATTTAGGTCCCCCTTGTTGTCTACTCCTTCATCCCAGTTCCCTAATGTCTCCTCTACACCTGCATTTATTCCTCTTCCACAAACAATATCAAATTATCACAACTCCTTCTCCTAGTCCGACCTCATCATTTTAAATCCACTGACCCCACTTGTTCAGTTTCCTCTGTTTCTCACATAGCCTATTCATCTCCCCTCTCCTCTACTCTCGATACACATTCTATGATTACGAGGCTATGGCCCCCAGCGGTGTCTCGTGACTCTTCGTCAAGCCCCACGGAATATTCGTGGATGTCGAGTAACTCGACACCACTCATGAAAATCGGGTAAAGTCTCCTTTGTATGGGGAGCTCTACCCAAATACAACCTGTCCCAAACAGTTTACAATGACCACACCGGGTCCACATGCGAGTAAAATAATTGCCACTTGAACCCCTGCATCAATACTCACAAAATACATCAACTATATTACCATAGTTCAAGAGTTAATAAATCACTCTTAATTCAACATATATTAAAATGTACAATTTCTAATACATGTTATACAAAAGGTCTCTACCAAAGCCCATGACGGCTTTCTTCTAATAACAGGCCTCTAGTGGCGCGAGTCCTCTGTACACTCCTTGTACTTGAAATAGTGATCCTCGACGAATTGAGCAAAGCCCAGTGAAGTGATAATTTCCTCATTAGGTTACTCCCCACTTAAGTGCACATGTCATGGAAATAATCACCTCAAGTAAATACATGATCCTACTTGAATGTCTACGTACTGACCCATGTCTCAAGTCCTAACCGGTTCCCTCATGCCTAGCGAATGCGAGTAAAATCACGAGTTTCAAAACAAAAGCTTTTTTGTTCTCGAGAAACTTACTCTTAGAATTTGGTGAATATGTTGGACTACCCTCAGGGTGAATCTGTTGGATAACTTCCCCTCACGAGGAAACAATTCATGGACCTCAGGCGTGGTGTTGGACCGATCTCCTGACACAATTTTCGGAGAAAATCCTCCATCGAAATCCTTTCACAAACATTTTCCTTTTCTTTCATTTTCGTGTCATGCCTCCTCCTAATATTCTAGGGTGCCACTAATGCATATGGAATGCGTATGTCGATCAAAAATATTCATGCTATATATAAAACATGTATATATTGACATAATTAATTCACACATTCATGTTATTAAATTCACATCAATAACACCAAAAATTAGCTCACATGGGCTAATTAGCAATTCTGAAGCAATTCATTTTGAGATCCTTCGACAACACAAAATCCTGACTATTCACGTGAACGGTGGAGCCACTCGGGTTGGCACTTTGTTCATAGCCCTGATTAGAATTTCTTCACTCGGTTCAAAGCTTTTGGGGCCAGAGTATCCACGACGCCCTTGAACCTCGACAAATCCACATCCATAAAATGGCTCTTAGCGAAGAATAAACCAAGTAGGAAAAGATCCCTACCTCTTGGAGTTATCAGAACTCCACCAAATCGGTGTCCACGCGTAGCCCTTGTCGCGTAGAACAACCTTACTTCTTGCTCTGTCGAGAACCGATAGTCCGAACGGCGGGAAATCTAAAGAGAAGGAGCTCCTTCTCTCTCTAAAATCTGATCCAGCCACTCACTGCCGATTTTCTCTCCATTTGGAGAAGAAAACTATTGCTATTTTGTCTTTATTCATTTAACATTTCCAAAATTCTCATCATGTCCCTTCATCTTGATTTTTGACACATGGAACAATCTAAGCCATTCATTTACATCATCTCTCTAATCATGCAACATGTGTCACATGAGTACATGTAGTAGATGACTTTTGTCACATCACATGTCTTTTCTAGGCCGTTTCACGGCACCGTACGATCTTATCGAAAAACTTGAAATTAAACGAATTCGTGGTAGCTAGATTTCAGGCGATTCCAATGGGTGATCAGTTTCGTCATCAGGATCTAGAAAAATTTAGGATTTTTTTTACCAAAATTACCATTTTACCCTTTTTCAGAAAATTAGAATTTTCAGGGTTTACCAGACCCAGAATCTAGTATATCCCAACGAACCTTTCTTACCCACACAGCACTTTGAATCTAGGAACTTATCTTGAAGCTTGAAAGACGATAATTGGGTCATTGCCATGAAAATGGAGTATGATGCTCTGTTATGAAATCATACTTGGACTCTTGTTGCACCACCCCTTGGTGCAAGGATTGTAGGGTGTTGGTGGATATATAAAGTGTTGAAGAAGCTCGTGTCACCTACCAAACTCCAAAACAGAAATGTACGCCTCAAGTCACGTTATTGCGTCGCTTTCCGAAAGACAATATTTGCCCCCACCAAAAGTGTGCACGGGGTTAACTGCAAATTCGCCTTAGGATAAAATGAGGTTGATCTGATGATCTTCTATACAACGTATGCACCAAGCAAAAATGAAGCGAAATACCCTTGTGATATAATTCAGGTCAAGCGAGACACTACACTTAGGTCTGCGGTAATTGGAGCGAGCGAAAATTTAAAAATCATAAATAAGAAAAGCATTAGAGAGAGAGAGAGATTTTAAAGACAAGTCAGTGCGAAAAAAAATGGGATCAAATAAATGTTGAATTGGGACCCCTATTTATAGGCGACGTATACTTGGATGTACGCAATTCGTGACGAGAACACCATCAGCAGTCCGCAATAGTTGATCCATTACCCATTCGTACCAGACACATCTGCACCTGCGCCCGGGCCTAAACCCGGCCATTTGATTTACCCCGAAAAGAATAGGGTCCCACTTCGGATCTAATGACCCGACCTTGCTTGTGTCCTCCCCTCACAAAACTTTGGTACCCACTTAGGGCTGGCTATAAGTGAAACTAATTACTTATAAAGCCACTAAAATTCTTCTATTTTTCGATGTGGGACAAGAGCTAGCTTTCTTAAGTACAAAAGAAATTTTAGAAAACCCCAAAATAAAACCCATTTTGAAAATATTCAGCAATCCACCATTTTCAAAATCTGAAGATGATGATTCTTAGTTTTACTTAATGACCTTATATAGATGGAAGGTATCATATTGATTTGAACCTTTCACTTTTAGTAGAAACTCATCAAGAATTAACCAAGATGGTATAGTAGACGTATCTTTGAACTAGCTATCTTATATGATTAATCGGACATATCTCACACACAAGACAAAATACCTTGAGTATTCAAAAACCGACCCGTGGATTGGCCTTGGGTCTTTATCTTATTTCATAGGTCTCTGGGAATGCCTTGGATGTCATAGGAGCGACACCACACTCACACTCATATGGGTAGACTTATAAAGAGTACCCCTGTAGCTTCTACAACCTCTAACTAAATCATTGTAAGTCTATTAAGAGTTAAATAACTCGTATAAATTCCTTCCATTACAAGTACCAAGCACTTCAACCTTGGGATATGAATTCATTTAGGATTCTCAATATTGATTAAAATCTTAAGTGCTTGCAACCCATGACATATGGTGTCTTTGCTCATTGAACTCGAGAACTTGATGTTTCAAGTGTTGAGTCAGTTTCCACCCGGGAGTGATTAAATTATGTGAGGGCTTAGTCCCATCCCTTTTGATGTTTTCCACGAATCCCTTGCAAGTCCTTTCGTTTAAAGTTAGCCAAATTTTCACTTGACTTTACACTAATTTATGGATTATTACACCATCGATTATGAATTGTCTCCACATAGCTGTCTCTAAGTCCTATATGCCTGGACTTACCATTATAAATTTGACTATAAGCTCGTGAAAGAGTTGCCTAGCTATCTTGCTGAATCTTTTGGTGCCCACTTGGTTTGGCCACCGCAGGTATTTCTAGTAGCAAATTTCTTAGCCGATACCGCCTCTTTCTTCTTGGAAGCTGGCTACAAGTCGGTAGCCATGGTTAGATAAAGATGCCGCGTCTGCTTCTTTGATCCCGAGGGAGAGTTGCACCACCTCAGTGTAAAAAGAGATCCAGCCACTAGTAGAAGAATGATCTTCCTTGCCTCCGGTTATCGAATGGCATGCAATGTATCCTTGGCAAGGATACCTGTATAAACTATTCCATGTCATAGTTTTTCCTTAAGTGTTTCAATGCTCGATTAATTGCATGCCAATGCCGCAGGCTTGGGTTACTGGTATACCGACTAAGTTTCCCTCTTTGCAAGGCAATATCAAGTCTAGTGCGAGTCATTGCATACATCAATTCTGACCACCACTTGAATATAATAATTGTTCGACAACCACCGGTATTAGGATACAATTTAAAATGTGGATCAAAGGTGTTGACATGGTTGGCACTATCATATTGATTAATTTTCTTAAGAATTTTCTCAATATAATGTGGCGAGTAAGAATTAACTTATCATTTTCTCTCTTAATTCTTATTCCCGAAATAACATCCTTTGCCCGTATCCTTCATTTGGAAGTTTGATGATAAAAATTGTTTTAGTACTTTCTATAATTTCAAGATCGGTACCAAAAATTAACATGTCATCTACATATAAGCATATAACGGCACCTCTTTGCAGAAAGCTTACTATAAACACATTTATTTGATTCCGTGTATCCCTCTGACCATTTGATATATAACCTTATCAAATTTTTTATGCCACTGTTTAGGTGCTTGTTTAAGTCCATAGAGTGATTTAATTAGTTTACAAACTTTTTGATCTTGACCTTGTACTACAAACCCTTCTGGTTGTTTCATATATATTTCTTCTTCTAACTCTCCATTTAGAAAAGCCGTTTTAACATCCATTTGATGAATTTGAAGCTTATATATAGAAGCTAGGGCAATCGATACTGCAATGGTAGAGATTCTTGCGGCAAAGGCATAAGTATCAAAATAATCAATCCTTCCTTTTGAATAAAGCCCTTAACAACTTGGTCTGCTTCCCAGACTTATCAATAGTCCCATCAACCTTTATTTTCTTTTTGAAAATCCATTTCTGACGATTGGTTAGATCAGGCGGGTCAACAAGCTTCCATGTTTTGTTTCCCGTAATAGAATCCATCTAATCATTATTCTTCTTTCAAGCGAAGTCATTAATTTCATAGCCTCCTCAAGGTTAATGGATTCGGTTCCATGCGAGGATGGAAACCGTATACGCACAATGCAGAGAATTCCTAGTTCCTTCTGAGATAAACAACAAAATCGGGACCCAGACTTGATCCCTTTTCCTTTTATAAGCCCCACAGGTTCGATAGATTCACTAGGTGGTTCACTACTTTTCTCATAAGGTGAAATAATAAATTCCTTTTCTTGATTAGATTCTAATCTTGGTATAGTAAATAAATCTATTTTCATAAATCTTTGCCTCCACGTGATTCTATGATTGTATTTGCTCCTATTGAACTATTGGGCTCAATTACCAAAAACATATGCTTTACTATGTAAAGCATGGCAGAATATACATTCAATGAGCGTCCCTTTTCTCCTAACTTTTCCTTTTAAGATCGAGACGATCTTACAATTGCCTATAACCCCAGTTCTAAAATAACTCAAGTTAGGTTTCTTGTTTTCGAGCTCATAAGGGTAATGTTCTTTTTAATAGGAATTACAGTAAGTATATAACATCACGATGAAAGCAAAGCTTCACCCAAATAGTAGATGGTTAAGCCTGAATTAGAGAGCATAACATTTATCATTTCAATTAAGGTCTTATTCTTTCTTTCAGCAACACCATTTTGTTGAGGTGTATAAGGTGCAGAAGTTTCATGTATAATACCCACATTTTCACAATATTCAGGAAAATGATATTCTCCTCCTCTATCAGACCTTAGTCGTTTTATTTTGAGATTACATTGATTTTCAACACGTTTTATAAACCATAAATTTGCTAAGTACCTCATCTTTTGAATGCGAGATAAATATATGAGAATTTAGAAAAATCATCTATGAATGTACAAAATACTTTTTTTATCTCACAGTCAGGTTGCTATGCATGTCACATACATCACTATGAACAGTTCTAGCAAAGCATTGGTTCTTTCCAACTTTAAAAATTCCATTCTAGTTATTTTTTAGTCTACATGCATATTTACATCTATCTCTATGTTATTTATCATACTTAGGAATTAAATCTAATTTAACCCATATCATTCATATTCCTAGTATTAACATGTCCTAATCTAGCATGCCATAAATAAAAAGAATCAAGCATATAAATAAAATTATTTATTTTATTATTAATATTAAGCTTAAACATTCCTTGATACAAATATCCTTTCCCAACAAAAATTCAACCCTTAGATAGTATAAACTTATCTGGCTCAAAGACTAGCTTGAAACCATGCTTATTAAGCAAGCTTCCTGATACAAGGTTTTTCCTAACTTCAAGTACATGACATACATTAGTTAAAGACACAATTTTTCCAGAAGCAAATTCTAAATCCACTGTGCCTTTGCCTTTAATAGTAGCTGTTGAAGAGTTGCCCATGTAGAGAACTGTTCCATCATCCACCGGTTCATAGGTGTTGAAAAAGCTCTTATCATTGCAAACATGCCTTGTAGCTCCAGAATCGAATCCACCAATCGTTAGCATCCTCGAGTATATTAACCTCGGAAATAACAACCATAAATTTATTCTTGGACTCTGATGCTCCGATTTTCTTATTATTGAATGATCGACCTCACTTTTGAAATGTCTGGCTTCATGAGGGCAACATGCACCTTTCCTTTTCTTTGAGTCTAAGTTGGGTTGATTTTTGTTATTGCGCTTCTTATTATAGGAATTCTCCCCTTTGCCATTTCCTTTGTCCTCCACCACATGGACTTTGGACACATAAGCTCTAATCGCATCCTTACTTTCTTGGTGTCTAGTCTCTTCCTCCAATCGAAGGTGTTTGGATAGTTCCTAAGAGTAAGATCTTCCTTTTTTTGTGTTGTTTAAGACTTTTCATAAACTCTTTCTAGGAAAATTGGCAATTTTTAATAAGGCACAACTATGGAGATCATCCATATTCATCTTTTGTTGCTTAAATTGACTAAGAATGTTGTATCTCGTAAATTGATCCACTACTTAATTTTATTATCTACTATATTATATTTCATAAAATGACTAACCAGAAATTTCTTGCTTGTTTCATCCTCAGATTTAGATACTTATTTCCCGAAGTATCCGCGAGTTCTTCTGGCGGTCTCCACCAGTACAGGTAAAGAGTCAAGCGAGTACTGCTAAAGCATTCAGAATGTGTCCCTTGCAAATGTAGTCATCATTCTCCCACTTTGTTCTTTCTCGAGTCTGAGCTAATGTTTCATTTTCTTGCTCCTCTGGATATGGTGTTTTCAGAATATAGGCCACATTCAGTGTGGTGAGTAGGAAATGCATCTTCTTCTTTAAAAATTCCTCCATTTATTATACAACTTCATAAAATTCGAGTCATTTGTTGAAATGATGAGCAATTGTATTTCTTAATATTATTAATTATAATTGAAATTAATAAATCAAAGAAATTATAATTACAAATCAATATTCAACTCTCAAATCTGAAAACTCGATTAACAAATCGAATAAGTGTTCAGCTTTTACGCAGATTATAAGTTTCCACAATGCGAAAAATAGGTTGAATGCTCGAAAATTAGCCGTGCGTCTCGACAATATCTCCTTTGACGTGCCAAACAACGCCTTATAATAACCTGTCTTATTTCCTGCCTTCTTCTTTCAGTAAGTCTTCTTGCCTAACATAATATTCTAGCAATTGGAGTTGATATTCGTCTGGCTGGTCACGACACAAATATTGTCTTTAGAATGTTGAAGAAGCTCGTGTCGCCTGCCAAACTCCAAAATAGAAATGTACGCCTCAAGTCACGTTACTGTGTCGCTTTCCTAAAGACAATATTTGCCCCCACCAAAGGTGTGCACGGGGTTAACTGCAAATTCGCCTTAGGATAAAATGAGGCTAATTTGATGATCTTCTATGCAACGTATGCACCAGTGAGCAAAATACCCTTGTGATATAATTCAAATAAACGAGACACTGCTTCAATTCTACTTGATGGTGGAGCACTTAAAAGCAGTTAAAATCTCACAAATAAGAAAAACAGTAGAGAGGGAGAGAGAGATTTCAGAAAGATAAGTCAATTCTGAAAAAAAAAATGGGATCAAATAAATGTTGGATGAGACCCTTTATTTATAGGCAGCGTGCCCTTTGGATGTACTGTTCGTGAGACGAGCCCTCCTCCAGCGATCACAACCATTGATCCATTACACCCATTCGTACCAGACACATCCGCACCTACTTGGTTAAGCCCAGCCATTACAGTTGCAAAAGAATTGGGTCCTTTGGATCTAATAATGACGCTGCTTTGTGTCATCACATACACTCACAAAACTTTGGTACCCCTTGGGGCCCAACCCATAAGTCAAAACTAATGACTTATAAAGCCACTAAAATTCTTCTGTTTTTCGATGTGGGACAAGAGCTAGCTTTCTTAAGTACAAAAGAAATTTTAGAAAAACCCCAAAATAAAACCCATTTTGAAAATATTCAACATAAAGTGAAATATAAATAAGATAAACTGTTGATCGGTTTAAAACGGATGGTGGCAAGGGATTTACTCAAACACACAGGTGGCTTAGTTATGACACTTATAGGTTTCAGTGGTTAAATCATGTACTATACGGCTCTATTGGCTCTTGTTGTATCATTTCATTGGCCTATTCAAAAATTGGATGTAGAAAACGCTTTTCTTAATGGTGATCTTCAAGAAGAAGTCTACATGGTTCAACCTCCAGGATTCATGAATCCTCAACATCCTCAATATGTTTTTCGGTTGAATAAGGTCCTCTATGGCCTAAAACAGGCCCCTAGGGCTTGGTTTCATAAGCTCAGACTTGCCCTATTGGATGTTGGATTTCAATCTTCAAGAACTTATACTTCCTTATTCATTTACCACACGGCTGTTGACATTGTTATTGTTTTGGTTAATGTCGACGATATTCTGGTAACTGGGTGTAGTTCTACACTTGTATTTCAGATTATTGCTCATTTACATAAGAAATTTTCCATTCATGATCTGGGGGAATTATCCTACTTTCTTGGCATTCATGTACAGTATTGTGGCAATACGATGCATCTCTCTCAAACTAAGTACATACATGAACTTCTTCAACTAACAAATTTGTAGGATTAGAGATTAGAGATTCTTTTTATTTTTGAATACTAGTAATGGTCGCTGGTAGCCTAAACTTACTTAAATTTTTTAGATATTTTTATTTTGATTTTAAATTTAAATACTTGTCTAGCTTTTCTTTTTGTTTAGACTTCGAAGAAAAAACCCTGAACCTTTCAAAAACCCAAATTCTCATCTCTTTTTCATCAAAATAAACTTAAAATCATAAATAGAATACATAAAAAACTGATGAAAAGAGAAAAACTATCATTCTCTAGAAAATAAATAAAAAAAGCAATTCGATAAAACAATGCAATGGAAGTAATCGATGGTGAAATTGAACGTTGTACCTTAAACCAGAAACCTAGAAATCGGAAAGAGAATGTAGAGGAAATCGTTACAAAGGATTTGAATAAGTGTTGTTTTGAATTGTGCTTCTTGGAAGTTTTACTTTGGCAAAGTGTAAAGGTTTATATATATATATATATATATATATATATATATATATATATCCAAATTCTTAGAATTTGGGTGAGTTGATAAAATTAAACTCAAATCCTACCCAAATTACAAAATGTAGTACTAAATTCGTCAAAACATCGGGTTGGGCTCAGTTTGGATGGGTTAACTCGTTTAAGTTAGCCCTAGTTGTGACAACTGAATGGCTAATGAAAGTTTGGAGTATCCATCATTTTTATTTTTGCAAGAATTTAGATGTCAGAGTCTTAAGCATGTGGAATTTGTGGAAGTTAAAGCTGATTGATATTTTGTGTAAATAAATTAAGTTGACAATATGGGTTGAGCCCGATAGGCCAACCCACTTTATCCCGGGTACGACCCAGTTGTGTTGTAGGCTAAGGCCCAACCCGTTTAGCTATGACACATTTAGAGTTTGGCTCGGTTAGCTCGATTGGCCATAAATTTTTATTTAAATTTTTTAAGTAACTAACTTAATAATTGAGATTTTCAAATATTCATCTATAAAATTTGATATTTTGGGCATCTCTTTTGTAACTTAAACATAGGGGTTTTAAAAATAATAATTATTATAATATATGATTAATATAATAACTTTGTTGTTTAACTATTTTATTTTCAATTTCTAAATGTATATTTTTATATAATTTTATATGATAATTTAATATTTAAAAATCTTATATGATAATTTACTAAATGCATTTGAATTAAATAAATTATAAGTGTGTGTATTGGATATATTTTATTTATCTCATTAATCTATTTTAAATATTTACAATTTCATTTTTTATTTATCCTTTAAATTTTATTCAATCATAAATTTTTTTTTTTGATAAAAATGAAGTTGTACTAGTTTATAAATTAAATTAAATTTAATAACTAAATTATCAGTATATTTTAAATAATTTTATTATTTAAAAACTAAGCAATAACAAAATAATGTTATTTTAAAAATAATTAACAAAAATTATACACTAATATCTTTTCTAATATAGTACATCTTTTAACAAGATAGATTTTCAAACAAATATGATATTTCATTATAGCGGTTGAGAGATGCATTTTTGAAAAAATATTTTTATTCAAACATAAATAAAATTTATGTTGTTAACGATTTAAATTAATTAATAGATGATGATAACTCAACCACCATCGAAGATGTACATCTTTCTAATGTGGAATCATTTCTAATATGGAATCACATGTTATTATTGAATGTAATAAGGATGAAGATGAAGATGAACATTAGAGTCATATGAGATTTCATTTGATACTTTTGGAGTTTTTTTCTAAGATATGTGATTAAGTTATTACTTTATTGTTTTGATACTTATTTAGATAACATTATTTATTTATTTAAGTTTGTTTTACTATTATTATCTTGTTTAGACTCGATCGTTTTATATATTAATTATTATTATATATTTGTATATTATTTATTTTATTTGAAGAATTATGAATTTGTAAATTTTTATTTTATTTTATCATTTTTAAGGTTTTAGGCGTGTATGTTTTAGCATGACATGGGTTAGTGGAGTTGGTCGAAAATTAGTACGAATAAAAATGGGCTAGGTCTTAACTCATTTTGGCTCATAGCTCGAATAGGCTGACCTAAAATGGGTTGGGCTAGCCACCCCACTAGCTCTAAAATAAATCATTTTTCAACTTTCTTTTTCATTTTGTTGATATTGTTGAAATTCAAGATATTATTAATATTTGAATTTTAAGTTATCAATAAATTGATGTTGTTTAATATCAATAGGCCCCAAAAGATTGCTCGACTAAGACCTCCAATTGGTTAAAGTCTATTTGGGATAAGAAAATCCGGCCGCTAATAACAACTAATTAGGATCTTATGTTAGAAAATTAGCTGTAAAATTAACTATAACTTTTCACTTTTAATACTTTAAAAAATTAGATTATGGAATGGAAAATATCAGTAAATAAGAATATATTGATATTTCGATTTTATGCATTTATCAGAAAAAAAAAAATCCGTAAAATTAGCGGATATTTTGGTAGAAATATAAATGAAATGGAAACTTTCAAATTAATAGAAATACTAGGAAAAAAAAATTAGAAAATGATCAAATAAAGAAGAATGCAAATCTTAAAATTTTTCAATATGTAAGTTGTTATAATATTTATCAATTTTTTAGAAAAAGATAATGTTAAATTTCTTTAATATACTCATGGTTAAAATAGGCAAAAGGACATAGGAACAGTTTGCTACCTTGAAATTAAAGTATATTTAAAAGAAATTCTTTAATATATTTATATTCATTTATTTACGATATATAGTTGCGTATTAAAAATATTTTGTTATATTTGAAATTTAAAATTAAATTATTTCTAACTTATTAAATATTGGAATTTTATTATTTTCTAATATTTAAATTTAAATAAAATCAAAAGGATAAATCTAAAAATGCAAAATTAAAGTGATAGTAATTTTAAAAATATATTGAACTGATAAGTGATGATATATGTATGATTTTTTTTTTTAACTTTGTCATTAAGAGAATTTATAATAATAATTTTGATACTTTGAGCAATTAATTAAATGAAATTTAAAAGAAAACATTATCTCCGCTGGAAGACTGGCTTTCTTGATAGTAAAATGCCACCCAACCTTCCACACAGGAAAAATTTTCCAGCGATAATTAAAGGGTAAAGTATATATTTATGGTTGATAAATCTTTTGATTCTACGATTATAGTAATTTCTAAAATTGTTTGGACAAGTTTAGAATTAGAACAATTCGAAATGATTCTTGTGAATATTTTTTTAGTAAGTTTTAAAACTTGTGATTATTTTTTTGAATCAGTATTAGATTTTAAAGAATATTTTTGAAATGTTTTAGAACTAGGAGGGTCTTCTGATCCTGAAAAATACCTTTACAAATACCAAAACTACAAATATTTTATTGTATAGCCATTCTTAAGGCTTCGTTCTTCATTTCAACTCAAGATTTTTTCTTAGGGAGTAACTTTCAGACCTGTAAAAGAAGGTTGGTGGTGACGGTATAAAAACCCCACGGAGCAAGCAGCATCTAGTAAGGTAAAACTGTGCATCTTTTATCATATTTACTAGATTTTTTTTTTCATTATTATGTTATACTAACATGTTCTTATAATAATTGGAATCTGAATATCTTGTTTATTATGTAATAGTAACATATTCGTATAAGATTTGAATCTCGTCTCCTTACCCCTTCCCACCTCTTTATCATATTTACTAGATTATCAATAGTCAAGATAGGTTTTTTTATATTTGTAGATTCCTAGGCACATGATTTTTGGATGCTATATTTTGTTTGTGTGATTGCTTTTATTTATATTTGCACAAGATTTTAACTCTCTCAGTAAATCAAATATCAAGGGAAAAATCTAAAATAGCTAATGAAATGTGAATTTGATCTTTGATTTAATTATTATCTACTCATCCACCTTGTAGGTAGTTCTATTGTGATATTTCTTTAGACCCTTTTTGGAATCGGAAAAGTATTTAGGAAATAAAAAAAAATAATAAGAAAATGATTTTTCGTATTTGGATTCATAATATATTACTTAATCCTTATATAATTGAAAACAAATAAAATAAACTTGAATAAACATATGGAATTAATTTATTAACTTTAAACCTTTTTTTATTTCCTTCCAAATTTTATTTTTATATACATTTTATTTCACTTTTATTACTTCCAGGTTCAAACGAGCCTTAATATATTTTATTTTCAAAGAATAACATGATAATATTGTTCGATTAAAAAATAACATAATAATAATATCTTCTTTATAAAATTGGTTTTATCTCACTTCATTTAAAAACTATTTTGAAATATTGTATCAAAAAAATATTAAATATAAATATTTGTTATAAGTTAGATAATTAATTGTTAAATATCCTTTTACTTTTTTTGAAGAGTAAACTTACTTTAAAATATTAAATAAAAATATTTAAAAAATAATTCATCATAAAATATCTTACAAAATAAATATATTATAATTTTTTATCATATAATATGAGGTGCAAATCCTCTTAGAAAATTTTTCTAGGGTCCTAAAGTGATAAAAGATAACTTTTCTAATTCCTAGTAAAATTAAATAAAAATTTTGTTTAGTGACATAAATAATAAAATACAGGGAAAATTATGTAATTCTATTTAAAAAAAAAAAGTTTGAAACCAAGACAAGTTAACTCATTTAAAAATAATTCATATTAAGTGTTTTGTTTTGAGGAAGAGAATTCTTGTTCCAAAAATACCCATTTTGATGATGATCAGAAAACCCCCAAAGAAAAAAAAATCATATTAGAAAACTCAAAACAAATTTTTTAAACCCTTCTTCAATTTTCTCAATATTTTTATTCCCTATTATTTATTCTTCAATTTGTTTAGATTTTTCTCAGATTTGCTCAAGACATTTTGGTGTAGATTTTTTTTTTTAAAAAATCTTTATTTTCTTTTATGAGTTCTTGATTTTGTTCCAATTGTTGAAAATTTGAAGTCTTGGAAGTTTTTTTTTAATGATACTAAAAAAAATTGTATGAGTTTTTTTGCATTAAAGTATTTTATGCTACTTTGGGTGTTTCAAATTCTGAATTATCATTAACATCTAAGAGAAAATTCTGGATTTTGATGAATTCTTGTTCACTATGTATACTAGAATACTTAGAGTTATTAGTCATGAAAGAAGTTGAGTGTTTGTTTATATTGTAATTTCCAGATTTTTTTTTAAATATGTGAGGATTCCTAAATTAATTTAAAAAAAAAAAAAAAACAAAGTAGGATTATGAAACTAAACCTTAACAAAATCTTTCAAAATCTTTTATTAAAAAAAATATATGTTTTTTTTGTTTCCTAACTCTTGCCAAAAAGGTCATTTTTAGAACAAGAATTCTCTCCCTCAAAACAAAACACCTAACAAGAATTATTTTCATTCCTCGAACTTTTTTAAATAGAATCATATTGATAAACCATAACATAATTTTCTTTAAAATTAAAAATTAAAAATATAACTAAAAACTAAAAAAAAAATACAATTAAAACCGAAATAAAAAAACTAAAATATTTACTTTCATTGTATTTTCTGATTTTTGTCAATGTTTACTTTGATTTAGCTAAGTGAAAGTGAATATCTTGTCTATTTTAATTTTTTTTTACATCTATTCACTTTATATTACATTATGTTTTTTATTGGCTTAACCACTTGTACTATATATGTCTTATTGGCTTATATATTTCACCTTTAAAGTTTTTCAATTGTAATTAGCTTTAAACTTTTTCAATTGTAATTATATTTCTAATTTTTAAAATTTGTTATCTTATTACCTCAATTCGGTATTCCTAATGAAGAAAAATTGTGCTTGTTAACCTAACAAATAAAAAGTTATTTTAGGAAATAATTATTTGATACATGAAAAAGCGCATATATTTTTAAATGAATGAAGATAAAACTAATTTATACTATTGTGATTGCTTTTTCTACATTTTTCAATTGAGTTGAACCCAGTTTTCTCTAAAATATTATTAATTTCTCTAGAAAGACTTTTCTTTGACATGAAAAAACTAGGTAATTTTACTGGTTTTATAATATATGTAACAAGAACATCCTAGAATATGATGATAGAAAACCCTAAAAGGATATAATTTATTTTTAATTTGAAAATGGATATATTATTGAAAAATGAAATTACATATCACTTTAAAATAAAAGAAAATTTTGTAAAAAATAAAATTGAATATATAGTTATTTTTAGATATTAAAATAATTAAAAAACTGAAAAATAGAAAACTAAGAGTTTGAAATCATATAGAATTTGCGCGTAATACTAATTCTAACAAAAATTAAGTTTCTAAATTTCTTTTCCAATTATAACTTAATATTATATAAATATACATACATAGTATTAACTCCATCAAAATATATTAAACTAAAGTAAGTTTTTGAATTTTTAGATCGACTATCATGTCTAGTTCAAAGAAGATTTTGAAGTTGAAGAGTAGCGATGATGTCATATTCAAAGTTAGTCTAGCAGCTGCAATGCAATCTAGGATGTTAAAAGGTATGCTGGAAGAAGATGATACAGTAGTTCATGAGGTAGGAAAGGATGGTGTGATTCCAATACCAAAAGTGGATAGTCAAACCTTGGAGATGGTGATCGAGTATTGGAACAAGCATTTAGATGAAAAGGCTAATGAGAATGAACATAAGAAATGGGATGTTGAGTTTGTAAATAAAGATCAATCACTCCTTTATGATCTTCTCATGGCAGCAAATTATCTTGATGCAGAAAAGTTGTTGAAATTAATATGCTGGAAAGTCGCAGAAATGATTAAAGGAAAAGAACCAGAGGAGATTCGTCAAATTTTTAACATCAAGAATGATCTCAACTCTCAGGAGGCATTCAGAACTATGAATGATCATGAATCTTCAAAAATGATTACCACCATGCATTGTTCCACCTCAATTACAGGACTTCCCGAGTTCAATGGGAAGCACAAATATCGTCACTTGAACGATTTTCATGTGGGATGGAGAGTGAGACCATTACCTCACATCAAAGACTTTGAGGATGTGTGTCATACATTCCACAGAAGGCGTATCCATTGACATGATGAGACTCGTGTTTTTCCCTTTCACTCTCAGAGATGGAGCCAAGGTCTGGCTCAATTCCCTAACTCCGAGAAGTATCCGTACTTGGGCTGAATTGCAAGCTGAGTTTTTCAAGAAATTTTTCCGTCCCAATCAAAATAGTGCTTTGAAGAAGCAAATAATCAATTTTACTGCCAAGGAAGACGAAAAATTTTATGCATGTTGGGAGAATTATATTGTAACAATTAATGCATGCCCTGATCATGGTTTGACACATGATCTTGGTGAGTTACTTCTACAAGGGGATGACACCATTCATGAAACGGTAGTGGAGACCATGTCTGGTAGAAGGAATTCATGAGCAAGGTGCCTGAAGAGGCTATGGACTTCCTCAACGATGTGGCAGAAGCATCTAGAGGATGGGATGAACAAAATGTGAGAATGACGAAGAAAGCTAAAACCAGCGACTTTTGAATTACTTTTGTTTTTTGTTTTTTGTTTTTTGAATTTTTAAATAGTGATTAGAATTGTTTTAGGTTTTTATTATTACTTTTAGCTTCATGTTATGAACAATGAACGGATTTTTTTCATTAATGTTGCCATTTCTT
Source organism: Tetrastigma voinierianum (assembly GCA_016808115.1). Taxonomy (NCBI): domain Eukaryota; kingdom Viridiplantae; phylum Streptophyta; class Magnoliopsida; order Vitales; family Vitaceae; genus Tetrastigma; species Tetrastigma voinierianum. The sequence continues at coordinate 181,076 of JAEQBH010000528.1, forward strand.
TTTAAGACCATGATATGTTTATAATCTTAATATGCTTGATTTTTAAAAATGTGTTATAAAATGGAAGTAATGTGAGTTTTAATCAATGGTTAATGGACAGATACAAACCGTTTTATAATTTGTTTATTATTGAACACTTCCCAATAGTACATAAACAAAATAATAACCCATGGCAACTTTTTTCAACTTTTTTCTTCCATAAATATACTTGTAAATTTAACAAAATATACATACTTTTTTCTTCCATAAATACCCTTGCCACACCACATAATTTTAATTTACGATAATTAATTTTTAAAAATAAATCCCAATTTTTTAAAAAATTCCAATAATTATTTGTTTTTTGTTCTAGTTTATTTTTAAATTGCAATAATTAATTTTGAAAATAAATCAATTTATAACTATCAAATCTCTTTGGGCAGAGCACTTCATAATTTTAAAAATCACGATAATTAATTTTGAAACAAATACCATAATTTCAAGACATGATCATTCATTTTTGAAATAAATCAATTTAAAAAAAAATTAAATCTCATTTTGTAACACACACCATGTAATTTTAATTTTTTTGGAAAAAATATCAATTTAACAAAATATCAAATAACATTTATGTCGACACCCATATTCTTAAAATACGATAATTAATTTTGAAAATAATTCAAAGATTTTCAAATAGTCAATTATTTTAAATAATGAAAATTAAATTTTGAAAATAAATCAATTTAACAAAATATCAAAATCATTAGAGAACCCACGTACCTCATAGTTCAAAAATCTGATAATTAATTTTAGAGAAACAAATCGAGATTTTCAAAACATTCCCATAATTATTTATTTATGCTCGATTTATTTTTAATTCCTTATAATTAATTTTGAATATAAATTAATATAAAAAATATCAAATCTCATTTATAATAAAATATAGATGACTAAATTTTCAAAAGCATTCGAATGATTCGTTTGTTTTTCTATTCGGAAGGTTAGGTATTTTGTAATTGAGTAGCTTGAAGTTTCTTTGTAAGTAATGAGACTTGAACCGCTAGGTTTTTTAAAACATCCAATTCATGTACTCCACTCGGTTTCTTAGGTGTTGCTCTTGATTAATGTCGCAATAGGTGTGCCGGAATCAACAAAATTTATAAACCTAATTCCTCCTACTGCAGTAGCATAGCTACTGTAGTATAGTGGTTCTAGGGTCGAACATATGGATGAGTTTTCTTGTGTAAATGATTTGTAGTTGGCTCAAAATGGTGAATTTCAATTTGGATTTTAAAGTTTTGTAAATACAGTGGGTTGAAATGTTTGTGAACTGAAAATAAACTGAACTAAAAAATATGAAAAAGAACTCCTTGAAGCATCGGGCTATTGGGGTTGAGGTAACTAAGGTAAATGAGAGGTTCTCGGGTCACTGCACTTTTCCTCACGTTGGGGAGGATGACCCTACCGTGTTTGACCCAGGATCTTCATTTAACGATCAAAGTGAACCACAAAAATTTTCCTTTTTGAAATAGCATTTATTAGCCTTAAATGTTTCTGGGCGTGAAAATCTATCCTAAATCTACCTTACATTAACTAATAAATAATGACTAACGAATCTCGATTGGATCTAGCAATAAGCATCCACTGACCACAAAACTTATAAGTACGGGTTAACCAAGGTACATGAAGGGATTTAAACCTAATGCAAACGAGAGACATAAATACCGTAAATGCTTACATTAAACACATGAAAGCCGTCAACCTCAGGCCTAGCCCGATGGTGTCCTCTTCAGGATGGAGGGTTTAGCTAACCATCCCTTGGTTGTCATCATGGGGTGTTGGCGTAGAAAATAAAGAAAAGCAAAATGAAGAAAGAAAAGCGATTAGGAGGAAACTTGCTATTTGCTCGTATTTCCACCAAAGTCCACGAAATCGATCCTTGTCTGCAATGTTTGAGCTTATGAAGAGCTCAAAAGGAAAAAATACCAAAATACCCTCGATACACACTTATACGTAGAGACGAAATGGGAAAAAATTAGTAGAAAAAGTCAAATTTGCGGGAAAAAATTTCACACGAGTCTGAAATTTCGCACCTAATCTGAAAACCTGGGCTTTTACGCTGCACCCTTCACTTTCTTAGCTCCTTAAAATATTCTGTTGCAGTCTTTGGCCCCAGGGTTGACTGGGTCGTCGTGTGGTTGAACTAAACAAATTTGGCATAAATAGCTTGCAAAACTACAAAATTAGCCCTGAATGCAATAAGTAGAATAGTCGGGACCTTAATGTGAAAATCGGTTAGTCGGTTGATTAAGTACACAAAAGTGCTCAAACCTACAATAAATAGGGCTCCAAATAGCACTTTTTGAGCGCTAATCACTCCCCACCTTAGGCATTATTGATCCCTTAGCGATGAAAAGAAGAAGAAGAGCAAACAAAATAATAACAAAATTATGTTCAAAAATGGTATTTCAAAAAGTATGTGTGGGTGAGTAATGCTATTTTCGATGAGAATCACGAGAGAGAATGCCATACAAATTCAACATCAAAAGAGTTTCCTTCTACAGAGAGATCAACTACAGAATTTCCATGAGATCTATGTGTTTATATGATTAGTTTTCAACGTGGAAGCTGTGACTGTGATCTCCCCCGACCCGACTCTTTACTCGACCCTGGTTTACTTCTTAGGCCTAAATAGATCGGGACCCACTCTTATTCCATAATTAACTTTTTGTGTTGTAGGGGTGCAATGAGAATCGACTTCACCAAAATCCATGTAACGGGGATCTCTAGGTGACTCCCAGTAGCTAAGGCTTAGGGCATCAGAGTCAAAAGGATTCTTCAACCCACAAACTCTTTAAGTTTCACCGGACTTGAATGACTTGAGACTCCAGCAAGCTTCTAACTAAGCTCAACCTCACCCATTCACCATGTAGTGAGCACTAAGTCGGTGGCTTCCAACCAGTTGGCTTAAGGCACCAGGCTTTAAAGACTTTCGTCATATACCCCTCGGACCATGCTCGGGTTTCAAGGCAAAGCGTTGCAATTTTCTTCTTTTTCATTTTCTTTTCTTTTTGTTTTTCTTTTCTTTTATTTTGGAAGACTCATTGGCCTTTGCTTTTCACAGGGTCATGCCTATTGAAGGTAGTAAATGAAACTAGGATAGGCTTTACGAGATATAGGAGGTTAAGCGATTTTTCGACTTCTTGTTAAAACCATATGTGCACAGTGTGTGATTAGCTAGAGGTGGAAGAAGAAGGTTAAAAGCACTAAGAATTGATTGATCATCCAGCAATTAAGCATGGAACCAATCTAACATCAATAGCATTGGACCAAGTTTCCAATTTTTTCAAGCTGCAAGCGAAATGGCTTGAAAAAAAATTGGTGTAATTTTGAAACTGTAAATGTGAGCTATATAGTATGTATGTAAAAATAAATGGCTAAATTTTCAGCTTTTCAAAAACAACTAACAACTTCACAAACAAGACAAACAGCAAGCCAATGAACAACCTGATATGGGCTTGCTTCAAAATAGTAACAAAAGCATAAATGTAAAAGCCACTTCATCGCTAACTCCCTGACCAAATTCACGTTGTCCTCGTGGGGCTCGGATTGGAAAGTTAGAAAGGTAGTATCACCTCCTTGATAAGATGTACGGATTTGTTGGATAGAGACTTCTGGGAGCTTTCCACCGAGACCTTATTCACTCCATTTGGGCTTCAAATGAACAAGTTGGAAGACGAAAATAGAGAAAAAAAAAGTGACAAGTTGGATCATTTTAGGAACTATTACACCTTTATAATAATTTCAAAGTGTTCTTTAAGATATATTTAGTTCCCATTCTCTAATCTTTCGATGACCAAAATTACCCAAAGCGGAGTTGGATAGAAAAAGTTATGAGTCGAAACAAAATGGGGTTACAATTGAAGTCACCGAAAAGAGTCGCTCCGGTCACGAAAAATTAGCTCCCGGTGCGAAATTTGAATATTCGCACCAGCGTGAAAATTTCGCATTGGTGCAAAAAATTTGCATTGGTGCGAAATTTTCGCACCCTTCTGCGAAGCTGCGAATTTCCAGCTTTTTTTGCTCTTGTATCTTGCATCATCTCCTTCAAAAATTTGACAAAAACTGTAAAAATAAACACAAGAAAAATTAAAAAAAATGCAGAAAAATGAAAAATAAGCTAGAAACAAAGATTAAATTAAAATTGGAGGAAATCTAAAGAGAAAAATTAAATAAATTGAAATAAAATAAAATAAAGCAAGGAAAATCAAAACAAAAAGTGGGGAGACTAAGAAGCTGTTGATGAAGCTGAAGGAGAATGCGCTTCAAAACAAAATACGAAAATCATGAGAATAATGCGATTGAAAATAGAGAAAAATTACACGAAAGAAAACAAATCCAAAAATTAAGAAAATTATGTAAAACTACAAATTAAACTTAAAGTAAAGCAAATAAAAGTCTAACAAAAATTGGAGTGGCTTATAATTTACTATAGAAACCACTCCTACTCAAGTAGCCCTTTGTTTCATGGTGAATCAAGGAGGAGAAGTCCCTCCATGTCTGCTGTGAGGTGAGCTGCAAGTTGCAACATATTTGAGCTTCTGCCCCTTTGTTTTAAGCACTTTGCCTTCGGGTGAGTCGCTTTGGGGGAATCGGTGGTCTTTGGAGGAGGAGTAGGCGAGGCAGCTGGATTCTATATCAGACTCTTCATTGTTCTTCATCAATTCCTCCTGCAGTTTGTGAACACTGTGTTTTCAAGCACTTGGGCTAATCAGGCTGACTTCATCTAGCTCTTGCTCTTCCATTGGTTGTGCTTCTTCCTTAGAGTGGAAGATGTTGAGCTCAATGTCATATTGCCAAATGTAAATTTGCATGACTCCATTAGGCATTTGATGATGGCATTTGATGTGAAAATGACCTCCCAAGTATGATGAGTACATGATTAGTACCTCCACGCCACCCATTTCGTATCAGGGCAATAGAAGTCTGGGATAGTAAAATTTATCCACCTTTACGAAAACATCTTGACTATGCCTTTGGGAATTTTCAGCGTCACATGTCGGCCCGAATAAGGTGATGGTGGTAGGCTTTAATTCCTAAGCCGGTTGTATGCGGCTGAGTATGGTAGCGAGGTTTACCGCAGCCCAGATCCCGACAATGCTTTATCTACACAAGTTCCCCCATGTTCACTGAAATGGTGGGGGATCCTGGATCCTTGTACTTCACTAGGGTCTTGCTTTGAATGATGGCACTGACTTGCTTTGTCAAGAAGGCCTTCTTATCAACATTCGATCCTCTCTTCACTATCTGCGGTCCGCTAAAGAGTGGCATAAAGTTTGGAACCTGTTTAATCATGTCTAGCAGTGAGATATTGACCTTCACTTGCCTTAACATCTCTAAAATTTCAGTCTGATTGGAGGCCTTTTTCTTACCTTTTAATGCTTGAGGAAATGGAGGAGGCATGCTCTTCTTCATTGAATCTTCTTTTATAATTATATGTTACGGCTCCGCTTCCTTCTTCCTTGGTCTCCTCAACGGGTTTGAGCCTTTGGTGAGTGACACACTGTACTTCTCAAGTGACAACCTTTACTTCACCCGTTCTTGGGGCGGGGTTCTTGACGGAACCTATCTCATGAACTCCTCGGATTGGGTTGAGTTTGGGCGGGGAATTTCCTTTTCTCATTACCTCACAGCATATTAGTAATCCTATTGATGAATGCTGCGGATTATCTATTTTTATTGAGGATCACTTTGAGGCCCTTGATCTTTTTGTTCAAGGTGCTCTCCACAATATCAATTCTCTGAGCCAATTGCACTTTGATTACCTTTTGCTCTTCCATAAAATCATCTACCACCTTGCTCAAATTTAAAATAGCTTGTTCAACAGGGGATGAGGATGGTGGAGTGGTTGTAGAGCGAAGACGGGAACCATTACTGTTGTAGGTGTACGAGAGGACGTAAGGCGCGGTTGGCTTCGGGGAGGTTAGGATGGTTTCTCTAGTTAGTGTTATATGTGTTGTTGTATTGGGCATTGGTTGGCGACATGTGGCCTGACCATTGGCATGCTTTCGACCGTGAATCCTCATTTTGAAGGAGTAGTTAGGCGATGCTGTCACTTGGTGATCGGTGAATTTGGAAAATGAAGCAAGGGATTTTAGTTTGTCACGGGGGCGTAGCTCTTTGCGGGTACCTCATGTTGATTTATCATTTCAAACAACTGCGCAGCCAAACCAGAGAAAATTCAAATTACTACGAAAAGGGGTAAAGCGGTAATTTCGGTAAAAATCGAAATTTTCTAGATCTCGGATGTGAAAGCGGACTTCAGTTGGAATGTCTCGCGAAATCTAGCTTACCATGTCGAATAGGAGCCGGTCGAGATTTTACTTTCAACACTTAGGGTATCGGGTGCCTTAAAACGGCTCTTGAAAGACATATGATGTGATAAAAGTCACCTACTATATGTACTCATGTGACACATGTTGCATGATTAGTGAGAGGATGAGATAAATGACCTAGATTGTGCCAAGTGTCAAAATCAAGACAAAAGGGACATGAATGGAATTATTGGAAATGTAAATGAGAATAAGACAAAATGAAAATAGTGATCTTCTTCTCCGAATGAAAGGGAGGCCAAAACGTGCGGGGTAAGGAGCAAATTGGCGTGAGTAGAGGTTTTAAGTTTTAGAGAGAGAGAGCTCCTTCTCTCTAGATTTAAACCTTTGAGATGATGAGTTCTCGACGAGAACAAGAAGCAAAGTCAATCACGCGCGGGCTATCACGTGGACCACCAGTTTGGTGGAGTTCGAAACTTGAGGTAGGGATCTTTTCCTCTTTGTGTTATTCTTTGGCTAGGGAAGCCATGTAAATGGTTAGGAATGAGGCTTGATTTGGCGTAATTTGATCTCAAAACATTTGAGCAGTGGAGAAAATTCCTACATGTGTGGCGCGTGAGCGGTGCAACCAGAGTTTCGTTGTTCACGTGATTTTCAATTAATGAATTTTTGTGTTGTTAGGTGATTCAAAATGAATTGCTTGTATTTTCTAATTAGCCCATGTGAGCTAATTTTGAATTATTGTGTCTTGAATTTAATAACATGAATTATGTGGATTAATTATATTAATATATACATGTTTTATATATTAGCATGAGTTGTTGGGATTGGCATAATGCATTCCATATACCTTTGGGGCACCTAGAATATTAAGGAGTGAGTGCATGTTTGAAAATGAAGAAAGGAAAAATGTTTGTGAAAGGAATTTCGGCGGAAGATTTCGGGAGGAATTTTCAGGTAGGAGATTGTCCAATAATTCCGTCGGAAGGGCCATGAATTGTTTTGGAGGGTTATCCAACGAGTTAATATGGAGGGAGTAGTCGATATATTCTAGAGATCTTGATAGTAAGTTTTCGAGAACAAAAGTTTTTGTTTTGAAAGCGGTGTTACTTGCATTTGGCTTAGACATGTGAAATTAGGTGAGAGAGGGACTCGAGACATGGGATTGGGCATGTAGACATTCAAGTAGGATCATGTATTTACTTGAGTGTGATTGTTGCCATGACATGTGCACTTAGGTGGGGAGTAACCCACGTAGGAAATTATCACTACTGGGCTTTGCTCACCTTGTCGAAGGATCACTATTTCAGGTACAGGGAGTGTATAGGAGGACGACGCTCACTAGAGGCCGCGTGATTAGTACCCAAAAAGTGCTATTTTGAACCCTATTTATTATAGGTTTTGAGTGCTTTTTGTGTACTAATCATTCTAATTAACCCGATTTGCACATTAAGGTCCCTACTATTCTATTGATGGCATTTTGTGACTAATTTTGTAGTTTTTGCAAGCTATTTATGCGAGAAATTGTTAGGTCGATCAAGCACATAGAATTCGAGTCAAAGTCGGCATTGCGGTCCCGGAGACCCGAGAAGGAAAGAAGGCGAGAAAAATACAAGAAAATGGGCATTAGCCTGAGTGGGTGTGAAATTGTCTGCGCGCCTTGTTCTTGCAAGCCCTTTGTTCACCTTTCCTGCGGATTCGCCTTTTTACCTTTTGTTACAATTTTTTGCTTCTTCCTATTTTAACCCTTGTAATAGCTTTTGTTTTGGTTTGTTTTGTAACTTCCCTTGCTCTAAGCACTATATAAGCTGGTCGAAGCTCTGTAAAATCAACTTCAATCCAGTGACCAAATTTGAAGGGAAGCTTTCGGCTCTCGCTCTTTGCACTTTCTCTCCACTTTCTCTCATTTTCTTTTCCCTTTCTCGACTGCCAAACATCCCTTGAGGATGACAACTTAAGGGATGGTTGGCTAAACCCGCTCCATCCTTGAAGAGGAGGGCTACTAGGCGACGATTTTAAGGTACGATTTTGGTTCCCCTGTTTTTAACGCAAATAGTTATGGGTATTTGTGTTCCATATCTTACAATCTAGGTTTAAATCCCCTTGAGATGCCTTGATTGACCAGTATTTGGCAATCTTTTTGGGTTCGGTGGGTGCTTGTGCTAGATCACGAGATTCGAGTTAGTTGTCTTCTATGAGTCAACGTAGGGTAGATCGGGACGTGTGTTACATTTGTCGAGGACATTTATGCTATTTAATGCCATGTTTCAAGAAGGAAAGTTTTAGGGTTTAGGTTTTAATGCCAAATGAGATCCGAGTTCGGGAAATGACTATATGTCATCATCTGACACGAGGAAAAGACCAGGGACATGATGAATGCCTTAGAATCCACTACACTAGTGGCAGAGACTTCAAGGTTCTCTTTTCCAGTTTATTTCAAGTTATATTCGGTTTGCAGTAAATGGCCCATTTTAACAAAAACTGAAAATCAAGAGAAAAATACCATTTTCAATCAATTGCATTTTCTTCTCTCTGAAAACCCATCCGTATTCGACCCTAGAGCCACTATCTTTGCGGTAGCTCCGCTACGCGATGGGATTTAAGATATAAATTTTATTGATTTAGGATCACCCTACGTGGCGGGAATCAAAATGGCGTCATTCTTAGGGGATGGTGCCTAGTAGAAAGAGAAGCAATGAGCTTGTGATCCACATCCACAGTATTGGTGAATTCTCATTTCTTTTTTTATTTACCATTTTTCCCATTTACGAGTTCCTTTGCGGGGAATTTGGAATTTTGAAGCTTCATACGATTTTCCTTGTTTTCTATTTTAACTAATATCGACCTTTCTGGTAGCCTTGTTTTTGTTGGTTTCTAGCCTTGTTGGTGTTGTGTTCGCAAGCGGCTTATCACGATGGGACGAACAGCTGGGCGGGTGGAAAGGCTTAGTGCTCCGAGTTGAACAAGAGGTATGAATCGATTTACAACGACGGATAAACCACGGCACGAAAAGCGTGAGAGCCCAGCGGGAGGTTCAAAGAGCCCAATGCCTACAGGTCAATGAGGGATCACATACACCCCCCAAGAGTGAGTGCACCCTCATGCATTATACCCCCTGCTGAAGATGTGGCAGTGAGGCCTTATAAGTCCCCACATCCCAACTTTTTCATGGAATGGAAAGCGAAAATCCATACACACACACATCTAAGGTTTCGAGTTTGCACGACTTTCAAAGAAGGTGCAATTGATATGGATTTGCTGAAATTGAAGGCCTTTCCCTTAACCCTCAAAGACAAAGCCAAAATTTGGCTTAATTCACTAAGGCCAAGGACCATCGGGAGCGAGAGGCGGAGGCTGCGAGGGCGGGAATTTTTGAAGAAGTTCTTCGGTGCACCTGAGACCGAGATAATTCGAAAGGGGCAAATCTACACCTTTGCAGCTCATGACAATGAAAAATTTTATCAGTGTTGGGAAAGGTATCTTGAAACCATCAATGCATGCCCACACCATGGCTTTGACACATGGATGTTGGTAAACCACTTCTACAATGGAATGTCCCCTGCCATGAAACAACTCTTGGAGACCATGTGTGAAGGGGACTTCCTCGCGTCTGAAATCCGGATGAAGCCGTGAAGCTTCCCTCGGCTATGTCGTTTGAGACCTCCAACAGGATAGACAAATCGAAATTGATAAACATAGGTCACCAGTAAACCAAAGGGAGGCATATATTCACTCTCAGAAGATATGGAGCTGAAGGCTAACATATCACAGCAGCTAGGAGGGTGGATAGTTGGAAGGAAAAAAGTGCATGATGTCAGTTAGTAGTGAGAGTGCAGTGAGTGTGAGTGGGAGAGAGTGAGAGATGTGGTGGCCAGGCGCCACGAGCCCAGACCATGCATCAATTGCCAATCCCTTTGGTCACCCAGGAAGAGCCTTTGTCAGTGCTCCCTCGAGTGAGGGATTTGATGCAAGAGCGAGACAAACATGAGTGGAGTCAAAGTAAGCCACCAACAAAACGCTCCATATAGCCTTTTTATAACTGGCCCCGGAGGAACCACGAACCTCTCCACGGAAACATCAACCTCGACATATGTTCCCAGGGAGCCTGGCAACAAACAACCACACCCACCTCTTCTCTGGTAGGCAAGCTAGAAGCTCCTAAATTTGAGCAAGGTGGTGGGAAATTTATTTAAGAGGTAAAGCCATCAATGCTCGGTGGAGTGAAAAATTGAATGTGGAAGGCTCCTTCGCAAAAATAAGCGGGCTTGAAGGTAGCCTCGACGAGAGAATTGATAACACATGATCATCTATCCTGGTGACCAATCGATGGAGTGCAAGAACAGAAATTCCCGCCCTTGCTTTATGATCCTAGAGTCATGAGATGATTCTGCAGAAGCAACCACCTTACGAGATGGATGATAAAGTGTCATCACTTTGAGAAATAGCCAGGCAGGTTGACGACCAACGCTAAGCTTTCTTGAAGAGACTAGAGAAGAAGAGGAAGTGAAACCAGTACACATATTTATTAAGAAGATTCAATGAAGAATTGCATGCCTCCTCCATTTCCTGAGAAACGAGAGAGGCGAAAGAGGCATCAATGAGGCATCCACAGGAAGTGCTAAAGGCGGTGAAGTCGACATACCCCTGCTTGACATGATTAAACAGGTTCCAACGTATGCCAAATTTTAAAGGACCTGTGCATAGTCAAGAGAGGGTTGGGCATTGACAAGAAAGCCTTCTAGCAGAGCAGTGCATTTGCCATCGTCGAATGAAGACCCGGTGAAATACAAGATCGAGGTCCCTGACATTTCGATTGACATTAGGGGACTTGCATAGATAAGGCACCGCTGGATTTGGGAGCTAGTGTCAACCTACTGCCATACTCAGTGTACAAGCAGTTAGATTTGGGGGAGCTAAAGCCTACCAACATCACTCTATCCTTAGCTGATCGATCAGTAAAAATTCCTAAAGGTATAGTTGAGGATGTTTTGGTGAAGGTAAACCAGGAAATTTTTATTATCAGGTGGACTTCGTAGTTCTCGATCTGAATGGAATTGGTAGAGAGCACTAACCAAGTGCCATATCATACTTGGGGAGGCCATTTGTAATACATCTAACTCTCATAATCAATTCTTAGGAATGGAGTCATGTAGCTTGCCTTGTGATATGACTTTAGACTTAATATTTTCCACTGGGTAGCAAGCCTGAATCGGAGAGGAGCGGGAACAAGAATCGGATGAGGAATGCTGATTGGCCCCGAGTGCAAAGAAAGCGCCAGTGCTCCTGGCTGCGGGAGGGATTGATGAAGCAGTGAAGCGATTGATGAAGAAATTATTTGCATCGATCCACTCGTCACAGCTCGGCTGATTCCCCCAGCACCACGGATGATAAAATGCAACCTGGAGGTACGAGCATGAAGGCAACTACGGCACACCTCACTACAGGCGTGAAGGAGCTCCTCCTCCTTGCCTTCATGAACCAGAAGGACTCTGAGTAGGAGTGGTTTTTACAGTAAATTAGAAGCCACTCTAATTTTTGTTAGAGTTTTATTTGCTTTACTTTAAGTTTAATTTGTAGTTTTACATAATTTTCCTTAATTTAGATTTGTTTTATGTGTAATTTTCTCATTTTCAATTGCACATTCTCATAATTTTGGTATTTTGTTTTTAAAATTGCGATGGCTCCCGATCTCCCCACTTTTGTTTTGTTTTTTTTTTTTTTATTTTTTGTTTTTATTTTATTTTATTTTGATTTGTTAATTTTTCTTTTAGTTTTCTCTAATTTTTAAGTTGTCTTTGTTCTAGCTTGTTTTTCACTTTTATTGCATTTTCTTGTATTGGTACTGGTTTAGTGAAAATTACCCCGAAGCAGAATGAGATCGGAGAAGCAGGAAGCAGAAAAAGGAATTTTAGCTACGGACGAATTTGTATGCTTGAATTTTTGCTAAATAGCGAAATTTAAAACCTCCTCTATTTTGCCTCCTGATTTTGTTTTGAGCATAACCTTTTCATTTGATATCGGTTTTGGGTGATTTTTGTCTCTTTGGAAAGCTTAGAGAGTGTAGAATCCAAATATATCCAGAAAGAACACTTTTAAAATTATTATGAAAGTGTAATTTTCAAAATGCTCCAACTGGTCACTTTTTTTTCTCTCTTTTCTTCTCCTAACTTGTTTATTTTAAGCCCAAACGGAGTGAATAAGGTGTCGATGGAAGCTTGTGAAGTCTCCTATCCAAAAATGAGCACATCTCATCAAGGATGTAGCACTTCCTTCTCTAACTTTCCAATCCGAGCCCCATTGCGAACAATGAGACATTTGGTTGGGGGGAGAGTTAGCGAAGGAAGTGGCTTTTGCATTTATGTTTTGTTATTATTTTGAGCAAGCCCATTTTTTGATGTTCAGTGGCTTGCTGGTTTTCCTTTTCGTGAAGCTGTTATACTATACAACTTACTTTTTCAAAAATTGGACCCATTTTGCACCAAATTTTTTTTTTTTTGTTATGCTTAACCTGTGGTTTGAAAAATTGAAACTTTGTCCAATTCTATTGATGTTAGATTGGTTCCATGCCTAATCGAGTGGATGATTAGTTGAATTCTTGCTGCTTTCGACCTTTTTCTTCTGCTAGCTAACCACACACCGGTGCACATCGGGTTTCTTCAATAACTTTGAAAAAGCGCCTAACCTCTAAGCCTTGCAATAACCTACCTAGTTTAGATTGACCACTTGTAATAGGTTAAGGACCCCATGAATAGAAGGCCAATGTGTCTTCCAAAACAAAATAAAAGCAAAAGAAAAGAAAAGAAAAGAAAAAGAAAGAGGAGAAGAGAATAGAAAAGCCGCGATGCTTTGCCTTGAACCCGAGCACGGTCCGAGGGGTATATGGCGAAAGCCTTTAAAGCCCGGTGCCCTAAGCCAACTGGTTGGGAATCACCGACCTAGTGCTCGCTACATGGGTGGATGGGTGAGGCTTAGCGAGTTGTAGGTGCTAGAGTTTCGAAATCATTCGAAGTCCGGGGTGAAACCTGAAGAGTTAGTGGTCGAAAGATCCTTATGACTTGGTGCCCTAAGCCTTAATTGGTTGGGAGTCATCGGTGGATCCCGTTACATGGACTTTGGTGAGGTTGATTCCTCAGCATTGCACCCCTACAACACAAAAAGAGTTGTGGAATAAGAGTGGGTCCTAATCTATTTAAGTTGGTTAACATGCTAGGTTGTGGCAGTAGCTTGGTTGGGGGGAGCGTGCAGTTTGGTAGTTTATTGTTGAGGGCTGATCAAACAAACACTTAGATTTTGGTGGAAGTTCCTGGTTGAGTCTTTGAGAAGAAGGCTATTTTGATACTCAATTTTGTATGGCATTCATTACTCAAGATAGTTAGAGCGAGTTTGATGATTCTTACTTAGGGTTAAGGCATTACTCATTCCACAACCTTTTGAAATATAATAATTTTGTGAACATCATTTTGTTATTGTTTGTATGCTCTCTCTCTTTCTTTCTTTCTTTCATTGCTAAGGGGACTAGCAATGTAGGTTAAGGGTGTGATTAGTGCCCCGAGTCTTTATTTTGAACCCTATTTATTATAGGTTTTGAGTGCTTTTTGTGTACTAATCATTATAATTAACTCGATTTTCACATTAAAGTCCCTACTATTCTATTGATCGCATTTTGTGGCTAATTTTGTAGGTTTTGCAAGCTATTTATGCCGAAATTGTTGGTCGATCAAGCACACATTAGGGTCGAGTCAAGAGTCGGCATTGCGGATTAGAGACCAGAAGGAAAGAAGGAGGCGAGGAAAATACAAAGAAAATGGAGGCGTAACTAGAATTGGGTGTGAATTGTCTCTGGCGCCTTGTTCACCCCATAAACCCAGCACATTCACCTTTCCTGTAGTTACATGCTTTTGCCTTTTTGTTACAATTTTTTGCTTCTTCCTATTTTAACCCTTGTAATAGCTTTTGTTTTGGTTTGTTTTGTAACTTCCCTTACTCTGAGCACTATATAAGCTCAGTCAAGCTCCTGTAAAATCAACTTTCAATCAATCAATAAAATTTGAAGGGAGAAGCTTTCAGCTCTCCGCTCTTTACACCCCTATACTCCACTTTCTCTCATTTTTCTTTTCCCTTTCTCATTGCAGAGCATCCCTTGAGGATGGCAACTCGAGGATAGTTGGCTAAACCTCCATCCTTGAAGGAGGGCTCTTTGAAGTGACGGTTTTAAGGTACGATTTTGGTTCCCCTGTTTTTAACGCAAGTAGTTATGGGTATTTGTGTTCCATATCTTACAATCTAGGTTTAAATCCCCTTAAGATGCCTTGATTGACCCGGCATTTGGCAATCTTTTGGGTTCGATGGATGCTTATTGCTAGATCCACGAGTTCGGATAGATTGTCTTCCTATGAGTCAACGTAGGGTAGATCGGGGACGTGTGTTTGGTATCGAGGGACATTTATGCTTATTAAATGCCATGTTTCAAGAAGGAAAGTTTTAGGGCTTAGGTTTTAATGCCAAATGAAGATCCGGTTTGGGAAATGACTATATGTCATCATCCCAAACAAGGGAAAAAGATTTGAGGGACATCTTGAATGCCTTAGAATCCTACACTAGTGACGAGACTAAGGAGTTCTCTTTTCCCAGTTTTATTTCAAGTTATATTCGGTTTGCAACCAACGACACCTTTGTTTTTAAAAAACTAAAAATCTAAAGAGAAAATACCATTTTCAATCAATTGCATTTCTTCTCTCTGAGAAAACCCGTCCCGGGTGTTAGGCCACAGAGCCGTATCTTTGCGGAGTGGCTCGCTCCCAGAGTGAGTTAGGATATAAATTTTGTTGTTCGGATCACCCCTGCGTGGCATGGAGATCAGGCGTTTAGAAAGCGGGTTGTGGCTTTGTAGAGGCTTTTGTATAACATGTATTAGAAATTGTACATTTTAGTATATATGTTGAATTAAGAGTGATTTATTAACTCTTGAACTATGGTAATATAGTTGATGTATTTTGTGAGTATTGATGCAGGGGCCCAAGTGGCCAATTATTTTACTCGCATGTGGACCCGGTGTGGTCATTGTAAACTGTTTAGGACAGGTTGTATTTGGGTAGAGCTCCCCGTACAAAGGACTACGATTTTCATGAGTGGTCGAGTGCGGGCATCCGCAGAGTATTCGCGAGGTTGACGGGTTTGTCAACGAGCGGTTTTGGGCGTCGACTTAGTATTATCGAGCTTAGGTAAATGATTACCTAGGGAGCTCGGGTTTGGGTATCCATAAGTTTAGTCTGATACCAGCTTCACAGCTTGGTATCAGAGCTTAAGTTTATAAATACCTAGATCTTAGTGTCAATAAGTTAGGTATACGAATACCTAGGACTCGATGGGAAATAGGTTAGATCATGCATTCATTGTGCCTTTTGAGAAATGAATTGTGATGTGTGATTGGATTGTGTGTTGTATGTGTTGTGAAATTGTATGCTTGGTGAATAGCATAGGAAAAATGTTGAACACTAGGGTCGAGAAAATGTAACCTTAGGTGTTCAAGAATTTTGGGCAAAATAGTCTAGAATTAAACGAAAAAAAAAATTTATGGACAGTAGCTCCAGTTTTGGACAAGAATAGAACGGTTTTGTGAAATTCTGGAAATTTATTCCAGTTTTTGCACAAGAAAAGGGGTTAAAATTTAACTCGTAAAATTTTTGAAGAGTATGAATTGCAGTGTCTAGGCTACTGCAATCTAGGAGTAACAAGGAGGCTACTGGAGATGAAAAAAAATAGTGTAGAGGAAATTTTTTTTTAAGGTTTCACGATTATGTAAAATTTAAGGAAAAGTAAAATAAAATAAATTTTAATGAATTTATTTTTGTTCTCTTTGGAAAAAAAAAAAAAGAAAAAAAAATAATAATATAATTTTTATAGTCTTAGGTAGGTGGAACGAATGAAAAAAATGAGTGGAAAAAATATATGTTTCAGGAAAGGCGTTTGGATGGAGCTCGCTGGCTACGATCACGATACAATGGATTGTATCGTGACACGTGATAAGGGAGAGGCTGGCACAGGCGCGGCCGAGGGCATGGCGCGATACGAGGGCGGGGCCCCGCCCGCGACACGGCGTGGTGAGCCTGTCACAGCCAGGGCTGCGTGGGCGTGCGGCATCGCGTGCACATGCTGGCGAGAGAGATCGCCCGATACAAATTTGTATGCGTGGTACGAGAGATGACAAGGTTAGCGAGATAAGGCGGCCGCGACTGCGATACAAGCGCCAGCGGCACGCCCGATGCGGCGTAGGGAGGCTCGCGACCGCGGCTGGGGCGGCGCGACCTTGGCGACACGGCGGGCGTGGCGGCATTCTGGCCAGCCAGCGGCCCGGAGAACCTACCGACGCGCTAAGCGCGACACGGCCACAAGCCCGCGATCTGATTCGGACACGGTACGACACGGCCGCGACCACGGTTGCTTTGAAAAGTAGTCTTGTGAAATTTGGAGTCGGGGGTCAATGCGCCTTTGTGCAGGCTGAGTTTGACTCGGGTTTCTTTATTTTTGAGTCCTTTGTTTGAGTTTCTTGTTCATGGCACTATTCACGAGGTTTTAAAAAAATATATATATATTTTAAAATAAAATAAAATGAAACAAAATAAAATAATTTTTTTTTTTGTTAAATATGATTTAATATTATGAATTATTGTCTTGCATTACCTATGAATGCATGGACATTGAGTATGAAATAAATTTTTAGCATGTAAATAGTGTCTTGAAATTTGTGTTTACCTTAGAATCTTGCGCTCCGGTTGTGATAGAGTTAGGCTTGGGGTTGGGGCCTTAGAGGCCCTTGTGTGTGAGTTCTTCCACACAGGATTAGGCGGGATAGGGATGATATGTCGTGTGGTTGCGAGTTAAGAGATCTCGGGTTCTACTCACCGGTGGGACCTCAGGGTCCTTGGACATCTTGAGGTCGACCGTCATCACGGGGATGGATTGGTGACGACTTACAGTCGTCATCGGTGTGGCGTGGGAGGGTTACCGCCTACCGCGCGGGACCCGGTACTTGTGTTGTATTTCGAGGGGGACCGAACATGATGTTTTGCCTGAGCCAGTGTATGCGATCCGGGTATCTGTGGACCGGTTAGCGGGTTGGCTATGAAAGCCTTACCACTGGAGGGCGAGTGAGGCCAGGACTTAGATCTACTACCTCAGTAGTTCGCGAGTCTGAGGATCATTTTCCCGGATGAGCTATTGGGATTGCCTCGAGTTTGTGGGCCTTTGTGTCGAGTTACCACCGGTACCTTAGCCCCATCTCTATGATTCGCGCGGGATGGCACCGATTGAGTTGCGGGAACTCAGTCTGGCTCTGGGGGTTCTGGGCCAGGGGTTCGGCCAGAAACACTTCACCATAGAGCTCTGGGTTCCTCTATTTGCGAAGAAGAAGAATGAGACCCTTTAGCGGCTGCATTGACTAAACCGGTTGAACGGGTTCTGGTCGAGTCGGTACCCATTGTCGAGATTGTGATTTGTTTGATCGGTTAAAGGCGAGTCTACTGCAAGATAGACCTTCCGCACTCGTTACCATCAGCTGAGGGTTAAGGAGACAGATATCCCTAAGACAGCGTTTAGGACGCATTATGGGCACTTTGAGTTTACAATGATGCCCTTTGGATTCACGAATGCGCCAACGACATTCATGGACCTCATGCATAGGGTATTCCAACCCTATTTGGATTAGTTTGTCGTGGTCTTCGTGGATGACATTTTGATATACTCCCGGTCGGGAGTGGAGCATGAGGATCATCGAGGATTGTTTTCTGATTCTGCGAGAAATCATCGACTATATGCGAGGTCGATAGAGTATGAGTTTTGAAACTGCGGGGTGAGATTTTGGGACCACGTGGTGTCGGCCATCGGGGCGTGTCGGGTGGTTGAAGGAGAGGTCGGTAGTGATGAGTTGGGAGGCTGAGTTAGTCTTCGAGATCACGTCAGTTTCTTGGGATTAGATTTGGGTACTACAGGAGATTCATTGAGGATTTCTCTAGATTAGCGGTACTTATGATGAGATTAACCCAGAAGGAGGTCAAGTTTGATTGGGATGATCGATGCGAGGAGGCATTCTAGGAGTTGAAGGAGGCTTGCCAGGCTCCCCATCTTGATGATCCCCGGTGGGGAGATGAGGGCCTGGGTCTTGTTGTGAGTACCTCGAGTAGGACTAGGATGTGTTTGATGCGATCAGAGAGGAGTAGTAGCTT
The DNA here is from genome assembly GCA_016808115.1 of Tetrastigma voinierianum. Classification (NCBI taxonomy): domain Eukaryota; kingdom Viridiplantae; phylum Streptophyta; class Magnoliopsida; order Vitales; family Vitaceae; genus Tetrastigma; species Tetrastigma voinierianum. The sequence continues at coordinate 199,608 of JAEQBH010000528.1, forward strand.
ATGGTTTCCCATCCCAGTTGAAGAATCATGAGGCGGAATTACCCCACACCACGACATGGAGTTGGCGGCGTAGTCTTCGCCTTGAGATTTGAGGCGCCACTACTTATAGTGAGCGATTCGAGGTGTACTCGGACCATAAAAGTGCGAAGTATATTTTCTGCGATGGGACCTCGATATGAAACCCAGCCTTGAGATGGATGCAGGTTCTGAGAGGATTACAACTTCACTTTGCATTACCCCGTCTGGTAAAGGCAAATGTAGTGAAGCGATGCACTGATCGAAGTCACGAGAACGCATTAGCTGAAATATAGCTTCAGAATGTGACTCTTTCGAGGCCATGGGATAGTTTGGAGCTCGATGCGCGAGCATGCTCGGGGGTACGTTAGGGAGTTGTAACACCCCGCCTGCCACTGGCCGGTTTTGGACATTGCTTAGGGTTTAATAAAAATTAAATATGAATTTTCGGGAAATAAAACGAGATACCCGGAATTTGTATAGGATAAAACAAGGGTACATATGTAATTTTCCAAAAAGGGGCACATAAGTAATAAGATAAGAATTTATAGGTTAAAATAAATATGCTTAACTTGATTTGCAAAAAGAAGAACTTAAGTTAAAGTGGAAATAAATAGAAAACTTAACCCAAAAAAATGGGTTTTTGGGAGCCAAACATGGCCTAAGAAGAGATATTTGATTTAAGAACAAATTTGGTCTCATTTTGGAAAAGAAAAACTGTGGAGAAGAAGAAGAAGAAGGGAAGGAGAAGAAGAAGAAGAAGAAGAAGAAGAAGGGAAGGAGAAGAAGCCAAGTTTAAGGTATGGATTCTAACATTAAGTATGGAATTCTAAAGTTTTGTATGAATTTCCATGCAATTGTATGGTTAGTAGCTTGTCCCCAAACCTAGGGTTTTGTTAGGATTTCATCATAACCCTAAAATTATTGAAAGTAAGGTTGGTAAAACCACTAAGTAGATGCTGAAGAATATGGAATCCTCCCTTTGAGGTTGGATTCATGGTTTAATTGCATGTAATGGAGTTAGGGTTTAGAACAAACCCTAACTAATCTTTATATTTGGTTTATGTATGGGTTATGACCCATTTTAGAGTTGTTTTGGGAGGAATTCATGATAGGTTTTTGAAGAAAGATATGTATTGAAAGATGATTTGTGTAGAATAGAGGTTACAAGATAAATATGGAGTGGTTTTGAAGTGTGTATTGATTATTGAGTTGGTTTGAGTGGAAAAATATGGAAAAAGGAGAGAAAAACCACCAATTATGGGAAATTTTGAAGTGGTACAGTACGAGCAAGTGGTACGGTACCATAAGTATTACCTGCATCGCAGTAAATAGATTTACAGTCTGGGTACCCAATGTTTTATTTTGAACCAGTGTTAGTATTTTGGCCATAACTTGGTCATTTCTTATTCAATTTGAGTGATTCAAGTTGCTGATTAAACTAGACTTCAAGGAAAACAAATCTCCATGAAATAGGTATCTTCAAATTCTGACTCTATTTGGCCTAGAAATTCACTCAAAGTGGGGCTATGTTCAAGCCAATTTACCTTGAGTTTGATCATAAGTAGTCAAGTTTGTTTAGGGCATAACTCGAGTTTCGGTGCTCGATTTGGGTGATTCCAGTTGGAGAAGGAACCCTTAGCACCTTAGCTTCAAAGGAGTACAAAGAACCAGTGTCAAATATGGAGTCAAGACACTTGAAAATGGGTATTTCAAAATGTCCCTAGTGTAATAGGGGCAAAATGACTAGTTTGGCATGAAAATGCCATAACTTGAGTTTGGAAGATTCAATTGGAATGATTCCAATTTCTAAGTAAAGTAGATTCATAGAGGAACAAGAATACATTAATGATGTGTGTGAATACATAAGTCATCTTTAATACCAGTATATGAAATATGTCATTATCACGATAGGCATGAAACGAGAAAGTATAGGAAATGCAATATGTATAGATGTGTTCATGAAACACTGAATATGATATGAAATATGAACTGGCCCGAAACATGAACATGAACATGAAGAAGGAAATATGTCATGAACACATAATGTGGTTAAAAGTTATATGATTATTATCACATATAATCCGAAAAGATAACGAATGATATAAAAATACATGAATGAATAAGTGATATCAATTAAGAGAGGAATACGAATAGATAAAGACTGGTAGATCTGCATAAATGATATGAAGGCAGGAATGTGATTAACATAGATTCACGGTTCTTATGGTATATGATAGTATGGCGACTGGGGCCAGATGAATGAATGAGTGCATTACGATCGGTGTTTAGCACTCTACTGGTACTTTCTGACACTTCTATTATGTGGGCGAGGCATGTTACCGTCATTCCATGCGAAATCACATTGCTCTTGAATGACAAACGGGACGAGTTCACCAGAAATGGATCACATCGTGAATGTCGACCTGTAGCCATATGGATTGCAATAGTGAATATGAGATCACATTGCTCTTTGAATGACAAACGGGGACCAGGATTCACCAGGCGAATCTGTCGTGAATGTCGACTTCTATAGTAATATGTGAGATTGCAATATTGAATGTGATATCACATTGCTATTGAATGACAAATAGGACATGATTCACCAACTGAATCTGTCGTGAATGTCGACTTCTATAGTAATATGTGAGATTGCAATAGTAGATAATGAGATCACATTGCTGCGAATAATGAACAAGGCAGGATTCACCAAAATGATACATCGTGAATGTCATTCTATAGCCACATGTGAGATTGCAATATTGAATGTGAGATCACATTGCTCTTGAATTACAAGCAGGCCCGAGGATTCTGGCCGAATGCGTCGTGAATGTCAGGCTTCTATAGCCGTATGGCGAAATCATGGCCCGAAGCCTTGAAAAAGGAAGAAGATGATTCGAGGAAAGTATTTGAACAGAGTATAGGCAGTAAGGCAGTATATGCTCAAAGTAATACAAGTATAAGATACGGAAATACAAGAATAAGCTCAAGTAATACAGAATATGATCAGAATAGAAGAATAAGCTAGTAATACAAGTATAAGATCCGAAATACAAGAATAAGTTCTGTAACACAAGTATAAAATCCGTAAGACAAGTATATGCTCCGTAATACAAGTATAAGATCCAAAATACAAGAATAAGCTCCGTAATACAAGTATAAGATCCGAAATACAAGAATAAGCTCCGTAATACAAGTATAAGATTCGTAAGACAAGGATATGCTCCGTAGTACAAGTATAAGATACGAAGTACAAGTATAAAGTCACCCTTGTTACCCTCTGGTACCTCGATAAAGGTCTAAGCTGCATGCTCCCTACGAGGGAATCTGGATAAGTATCAGTCTGAAAGAAGTTCAAGTATATGTCCTTTGAGAAATTTGAATAAGTATGTGTCCTACGGGAGATAAGTATAAGTATGTGTCCTACGGGAGATAAGTGTAAATATGTGTCCTACGGGAGATTGGAATAAGAATAAGTCTGCCATAAGTGTAAGTTACAGGTAAGTATAAGATTCTTTATAAGTATAAGTTCAGCACCGTATATGAGAGATCTGAACAAGCATAAGTTGGGTAAAAGGATAATTATGTATGTAAATGTGTTATATGAATTCATAGGAATTCGATGTCTGTTACTATTATATATTTTATTATGATTCGATTATAAATGCATGTACCGAGTATAAGTTATAAAATATGTTTCCCACTAAGCGTAAAGCAGCGCGGGTTGTCAGTGTAGGTACAAGGAGGACATCTGTGATCTTAGCATACGAGTTAAGGCCGACACAACGCTAGTAGGGGTTAAATCACCGGTATGTCCCACGCTACGGATTTGTAAAATGTAAAGAATACGAGTTTTTTGTATATGTAAATGGGACTCAATATATGTATATAGATTTTGATGGACACCACTCCGGTGGTAGTTTTATTTTGTATATGATATTTTGATTGTTATAAAAAATAATTAATAAATAAAAAAAGCAGTGGGAATCCCGATATATAGTATCGAGGCCCCAGAGACTTTCGGTTCGGATCCACAGCCGTCGAATTAGGAGCCGAGAATCGGGGTGTGACAAGTTTAGTAGCTACACCGTCTCTGTTGAAGCGAGTGATGAGTCGGATGGGGCCCGGAGATGGTGTCATCGGGGACCGAGATGCAGTCGGGTATGGGTGACGAGAATTTGGACCATCACGTCGATGGTAGTCTTCGGTATAGAGGACGGGTAGTGGTTCCCAGTTGATCGATTTTAGAGAGGAGATTCTCAGGGAGTTTCACTGCTCTCGATTTGCCGGGTACATCGGGTGGCATGAAGATGTACGAGATCTTCGTCGTCCCGGTGTCTTGGAGGGCGGAATGAAGAAGACACGTGGGGACTTGTTCAAGCGGTATCTCATGTGTCGGCGAGGGTTAAGATTTGAGCACCAGAAGCCAGCATGGCTACTTCAGCCATTGGAGGTGGCTAAGTGGAAGTGGGAACACGTCACGATGGATTTTGTGACCCACTTGCCACGAACACCATAGAGACATGATGCGGTATGGGTGATAGTGGATCGGCTCACGAAGTCGGCACATTTTCTAGCCGTGCGGATGACCTTCACATTGGAGAGATTCTGCCGGTTGTATATTCGAGAGATAGTTCGGCTTCATGGAGTACCAGTATCCATTGTGTCGGATAGAGACCCAAGGTTTACGGTGCACTTTTGGAATAGTTTCCAAAAGGCTATGGGCACACGACTGACCATGAGTACAACTTTCCACCCATAGACAAATGGTCAGTCATAGAGGACCATATAGGTGTTAGAGGACATGCTGCGAGCATGCATCCTGGATTATAAGGGTAGGCTGGGGCTTGTTGCCTTAGTGGAATTCGCTGCAACCGCCGGTTATCGGGGCGGTATACAGATGGCACCAAATGATGCATTGTATGGGAAGCCATGCAGATCACCGATATGTTGGACCGAAGTGGAAGAGAGCGCCATCACTAGTCTTGATCTGATTAGAGACACCTTTGAGAAGGTGACCTTTATACGACAACGTCTTCTCACGGCTCAGAGCCGGCAGAAGAGTTATGCAGATGTACGACGTCAACCCTTAGAGTTCGAGGTTGGTGATCACGTCTTCTTGAAGGTGATGCCTAAGAGAGGAGTGGTCAGGTTCGGCAAGTGCGGGAACTTATCGTAGGGAGTTCATTGGGCCCTTCGAGGATACTTTTCCAGAGGGGTAAGGCACCTCGTGCTCACCAGTTCAGTTCTGCTGACATGTCGGTGTGCTGCAAGGTATTTCATGTCTCCATGCTTTCGGAGTACACTCCGAGATCCGACTCATGTAGTGGATTAGGAGATTGAGGATGACACGGATGGAACCTTCGAGGACCGGACAGTGTGCATTATGGATGGCCAAGGGATGGCGAGGTTTTGTGAAGCCAAAGGCAGGTAGAGACTAGTGAGTGCTATGGCGACAGGTGGGTGGAGGAGTCGCGTGGGAGGCGAGGGAAGACACGATCACGGGCCCACCTATCCCTTATTGTTTAGGGATGAGGAGTGCGTGGTTTAGTCGTTTAATACTTAAATGACTAGTTTACATCCATGGTATAGTGCACGTTATATGCATGTGAGTTATTTGAGTGCAGGAGTTCGAGACGAAATTCCTTTTAAGGAGGGGAGAATGTAAAACTCGAGAAAATTCAAATTTTATGAAAAATGGTAAAATGGTAATTTCGGTAAAAATCCAAAAATTTTCTAGATCTTGGATGATGAAACGGACGTCAGCGTTGGAATCGTCTCGCGAAATCTAGCTACTGTCAATTTCGTTGGTCAGGAGCAGGTTAAATTTCCGCGTTTCGAGGCACGGGTATCGAGTATCGTACATATTTCGTGAAAGACATGTGATGTGACAAAAATCACCTACTACATGTACTCATGTGACACATGTTGCATGATTAGTGAGAGAATGAGATGAATGGCCTAGATTGTGCCATGTGTCAAAATCAAGACAAAAGGGACATGAATGGAATTATTGGAAATGTAAATGAGAATAAGACAAAATGCAAATAGTGATCTTCTTCTCCAAATGAAAGGAGACCAAAACGTGCATGGGCTGGAACCAAATGCGTGATGAGTAGAGTTTTTGAGTTTTAAGAGAGAGAGAGAGCTCATTCTCTTTAGATTCATGGCCGCTTTCAGGCAGTCGATTTTCTGAACAAGAAAGCAGGGTCAATCTATGCGGCGAGAGGGCTATTCAAAATGGACACGATTTATGATTGGAGTTGAAAACTCAAGAGGTGGGGATCTTTTCCTACTTATTGTTATTCTTTGGCTAAGAGCCATGTAAATGGATTAAGAGTATTCGAGGCTTGATTTAGCGTAATTCGGTCTCAAACATTTGAGCCCAAGTGGAGAAAATTCCCTACATGTGTGGCCATGAGCAGTGCCAACGGGGTTTCCACTGTTCACTTAGCGATTTTTGGTGTGAATTTTTGTGTTGTTGAGTGATTCAAAATGAATTTCTTGTATTTGCTAATTAGCCCATGTGAGATAATTTTGGTGTTATTGATGTTAATTTAATAACATGAATTGTGTGGATTAATTATGTTAATATATACATGTTTTATATATTAGCATGAGTTGTTGGGATTGGCATAATGCATTTCATATGCCTTTGGGACACTACAGAATATTAGGAATTGAGTCATGTGCGAAAATGAAAGAAAAGGAAAAATGTTTATGAAAATTCAAACGGAAGATTTTTCGGAGGGTAGCTGTTGGGAGGTGCCAACTTGATTCACATCGGAGGGGCCCATGAATTGTTTCGGAGGGTTATCCAACATATTTTTACTCGGAGGGTAGTCCAATATATTTATCGAATCTTGGTAGTAAGTTTTCGAGAGCAAAAAGCTTTTGTTTTGAAAACAGTGATTTTACTCGCATTTGGCTTAGGCATGTGTGAGGGAGTGGTGAACCCGAGACATAGGATTAGGCATATAAACATTCAAGTAGGATAATGTATTTACTTGAGTGTGATTGTTTATATGACATGCACTTAGAGTAGGGAGTAACCCACGTGAGGAAATTATCACTCGCAGGTTTTGCTATAGCCTGTCGAGTTACTATTTCAAGTCTGAGGGTGTACGGAGGACCAGCTCACTAGAGGTCGCGTTTAGAAGAAAGTCGAGTTGTGGCTTTGGTAGAGACTTTTGTATAACATGTATTAGAAATTTTACATTTTAATATATTTTGAATTAAGAGTGATTTATTAACTCTTGAACTATGGTAATATAGTTGATGTATTTTGTGAGTATTGATGCGAGGGCCAGTGGCCAGTATTTTCTTCGCATGTGGACTCGAATGTGGTCATTGTAAGCGTTTGAGACGGGTTGTATTTGGAGTAGAGCTCCACGGGTACAAAGGAGACTGCGCTAGATTTTACGTGGTGGAGTCGGGTTACTCGACATCCACTAGTATTCCGCGGGTTGATGGGTTGTCAACGAGACACCCCGGTTTTAGGGCGTCACACTTCCAGCCTTCTAGCCAAGGTAGACAGCTTTGCCTTTATCTCCATATCCTCTGGGAGTGAGTACTTGCCTTCCCTTTGATTGGCTGCAGGCCTCACCCTTTCTACTTCTCTGGGGTTGGGTTCATCCCATGCCTTGGATGTTTTAGCCACATAATTCAGGAAGTCCATGGCTTCTTCTGGATTTTTACTCATGAAGTCCCCTCCACACATAGTTTCTAACAATTGCTTCATAGCAGGGGACATTCCATTATAGAAGTGATCAACCAACATCCAAGTATCAAAGTCACGGTGAGGACAGGCATTGATGTTCTATACGTACCTTTCCTAGCATTGGTAGAATTTCGTTTTTAAATGGAGTTGCAAAGGTGTAAATTGCCTCTTCCAATTTGTTGGTTTTGTGTGTCTTCGAAGAATTTCTTCAAAAACTCGACTGATTACGCTGATTTCTAATGGACCTTGGCCTCAATGAGTTGAGCCATATTTTTGCCTTGTCCTTCAAAGTCAGTGGAAAGACTTTTAACCTCATTAGGTCCCGTATCGATGGCCACCCTCCTTGAATGTGCGCGAGACCTCCTCAAACTCCGGATGTGTGTGTATGGATTTTCATTTCCATACCAGCTGAAAGTTGGGTGCGAGTTACCGAGATAAGGCGATAATCACATCCTCATCGCAGAGGTACAATACATGAGAGTGCACTCACCCTTGGTAGGTGTATATAGTCCCTCATTGGCCTGGCAAACATTAGGATTTCTTTGGACCTCTATGTGCTTTCTTTGTTCTTGAGTGGGGGCTCCATACATTCAGTGTTTAGGCTCGCTACAGCCACATCTGTGTGGGACAACGGTTCTCTCTATACACTGCAGTGTTCCTATCCCAGGATTGCATAAAGTCCTATGAAAACAGCACAAGACATAGCACAAAACAAAAACAGGGTTACTTAGAAATGTTACTATTAGCTAAAATAAATAAATAGAAAATTTGAGTATGGACAGTATAAAAATTAAATCAATAAGCGATGTTGCTAGGGAAATAAAGTAAAAGCAAGAAGTGTTTGGGATTCACCAATACTTGTGATGAGGATCACAAGTTCAACAATTCATCACTTGCACTAAGGCACCATCCCCGGAAACGGCGCCATTTGATTCGTGTCGCAATAGGTGTGCCGGAATCAACAAAATTTATAAACCTAATTCCTCCTACTATTGTAGCATAGCTATTGCAGTATAGTGGTTCTAGGGTCAAACACAGGGATGGGTTTTCTTTGTGTAAATGATTTGCAGTTGGCTCAAAATGGTGAATTTCAATTTGGATTTTAAGGTTTTGTAAAAATAGTGAGTTGAAATGTTTGTGAACTGAAAATAAATTGAACTAAAAAATATGAAAAAGAACTCCTTGAAGCATCAGGAGCTGCGGGGTTGAAGTCCTAAAGGTAAATAAAGAGGAGTTTTCGAGGTCCTTTTCCTCGCGTTGGGGAGGATGACCTATAGTCATTTCCCAAACAGAAGCTTCATTTAACGATCAAAATTGAACCCTAAAAATTTTCCTTTTGAAATATAGCATTTATGTACTTAAATGTTCGAGAGCGTGAAAATCCTATCCCCTAAAATCTACCTTACATTAACTAATAAATGACAACTAATGAATCTCAATGGATCTAGCAATAAGCATCATGAACCCTAAAAAGCTTATAAGTACATGTTAACGAGTACATCGAGGTGAAACTGTGTGTGCAAAGCGGAGACATAAATACCCGTAAATGCTTACATTAAACACATGAGAGCCGTCATTTACCTCAAACTGCAGCCCGGTAGTCGTCCTCTTCAAGGATGGAGGGTTTAGCCCTGACCATCCCTTGAGTTGTCATCCTCAAAGGGTGTTTGGCGGCGAGAAAATAAAGAAAGCAAAGAAAATGAAAGAAAAGAAAACAGCGGAGAAAACTTATTCTTTGCTTTGTATTTCCACAAAAAAGTCGCTAAAAAAATCGATCCTGTCTCTACAATGTTTGAGCTTATATAGAGCTCCAGAAAGGAAAAAAAAAAATACCAAAATACCCTCAATACACACTTATACATGGAGAGAAAAATGGGAAAAAGGGGTTAAAAATTAGCAAAAGTCAAAATTTGCAGGAGAAATTTCACACCAGTGCGAAAATTTCGCACAGTGGTGCGAAATTTCCGCACCGTGGTGCCAAATTTTCACACCCTGATGCGAAAATCTCGACTTTTTCTGCTCTTCTTTTGCTCCTTCTTCTGCTCCTTCTAATTTCTGATTTGCAATGCCGAGTTCGACTCGAATTCGTCGTGCTTGGATTGACTCAACAAATTTGGCATAAATAGCTTGCAAAAACTACAAAATTAGCCACAAAATGCAATTAGTAGAATAGCCAGGACCTTAATGTGCAAATCGGGTTAATTCGGTTGATTAGTACACAAAAATTAACCAAAACCTACGGTAAATAGGGCTTTCGAATAGCACTTTTGGGGCACTAATCGACTGCTCACTCGACCATTGGCGATTATTCAAAGCCATATCTTCCAACAGCTTGTAAGCTTCATTTTGCACTCTTTCTCATCAATGCACCTCCAGTTGGGGTGTACAGAGTGTTCTAGTAGTCTGTAGTTGGCAGTTGTAGAAATGATGCTAGCATCCATTTTCCAAATCATGGTGGGGGCATTTCTAAGGAGATCTTTATAACGGTCCATTACCTCATAAGGTCTTTCCCTCATATTGAGCAAAGTTGTGTATTTCGATCCTCATCTTTCTTTGCTTTTTCGAAGGGAAATTTTGAAAAGCATGCAACAAGCTATCCCAGATGTGATGGAGTCGAGGAGGTTAAATTTAGTAATGCCAGCTTTCTCTTTTAACGAGAATGGAAAAAGTATCAAGAGGATAGTGTCATCACTAACGTCGTTATACTTCACCGTGTCACACACTTCTAAGAAATTAGAGATGTTTGTGTTAGGGTCTTCATTTGACAATCCCATGAATTGAATATTTTGAATCAATTGCAAAGTGATAAGCTTAAGTTTAAAGTTGTTTGCTTGTATAGCCCATCGCCTAATCACTGGAGCTATGCCGGCTAGAGGAAAAGCATAATCTCTGAAAGCTTTCCCCAAATCCTCCATGGGAGGGGCTAATTGGGGCACACCTTCCCCATTTGTAGATTGGATGTGTACCTCTTCTCCTTCTCCAAAACCTTCAACATTCGCCGTTGATTTTTGCTCAAATTCAATTCGTTCCTTTTTGTCCTTTCTAATTTGTCTCACTATTCGTTCTAATTCCAGGTCCAAGGTTACTAGGTCTTTATCACCAAACTTTCGCATGAATCAATGGTGCCTGAAATCCAACAGAGGAAACAAATGTCAAAGTCTGACTTGAGCTCACGACAAATAAAGTAAAAAAAATAAAACAAAATTGCTTGAAGTATAATGAAACACCCAGTGTCAATATTAACCTGAATAAGCCGAAACTCCACTCAGGAAACAGTGTAAAACTGATATGCTAAATATGACAATGAAATATCATTAAGTGCAAGGGCTACAAATAATATAATGGACTCAATGAGTTGGGTGTAGAACCATTGGGAGTTAGAGTGTTAATTACAGGAAATTTGGACAGTTTCTTTATATCCAAACTAAGTAAAGAATATTTCAAACAATTCGAAACGAAAAATGACTAATGGGTGAAAATAGATTAAAATTCTTCAAAGGCAAAAGTTATCGGATAAAGGGCCTAGGGTTTTGATGTAACTGGATAATCCCCAAATAATAAGGCGATCTCTTTCTCATCAGGCCAATTGGACATATGCTTAAGGCAAGTCTCACAAAATTAATCAATAACCTCTCTCGAAAGCTAAGGATCTATCCCGAAGCGTAGAACCGGGTATATTGCTTCTTAACTCGGCTTTGGACCACACAATGTGCATGAACGGAAAAGAGATTCAATTATGCCTCATAATTCCTGTCAATATATCTATTATTCAGTAAATTATGTTGATTCACCTAGGTCTAACCTATCACACACTTCTCAAATCTTATAACAGGTCACAAACATATTGAAGGTGATTAAGAATCAATATAGTGCTTCAGAATGAATCAATGAGCAATTAGAAATCAATAGACCCGAGAGATAAAAATCAACACATTAATATAAGGTTCATATCAAATTACAATCAAAACCCTGATTTATTGAATTAGAACATCATGAAGAACTGATACGAAATAAGAAAAATTGAAAACATGATGAAATGGGAAGAATAAACTCTATAGAGATGATGGTCTTCAATCCTTGCTTTCCCTTTCCTTCCAATCTTCAATTGTTCCATACTAGTCTCCAGAAATCCTCTCAGCCCTTAGTCGCTAAAAATCAAAATCTAACCAAAACAAAACCCTAAATTGATTCTAAATAAAAAAAGAGAGAAACCCTCTAGGAGTGTCTCTACCTTCACACTCGAACCCTAATAATGTCTCAAAGTTTCCCTTAAATACACATTGGAAAGTGGGCTGAAATCAGCCCAAAAATGGAAAAATCGCTAAGCCTCTAACGTCGCTTGGTTGTGACCATAAATGCATCTTGGTCTCGACCATGCTAGAAATGATGAATCACAGTTGTGTAGAAGAAGGTTGTGATGTAACCATGAAGTAATAATTCGTGACCATCTCTTAAAAATCTTGAAGATAGAAGTTCATGGTCGTGACTACTGCTACTTGAGTTGATACGCAGCGGGATATGGTTGCGACCATGACAAAAACTTTGAATAGTTTCTTCAATTCTTATCAAAATGCTTGATTTTGTCTTGTTTTCTTCATTTCTACAAAATACACATAGAAAGGGAGTTAGACATGAAAATGAGTGAAAATGGTGCTCAGTTAGCATCAAAAACATAAAATATGTCATGTTTTACAATGATAAATGCTAACATGAAGCACACCTAATAGTAGGATAAGATTACCTGCTAAGTAAGTCGCTTTCGATCATGGACAAATAGGATTCGCAACCCCCAAAACGTGGGATTATTCCTACTTAAACGGTAGGTGGGAGTAATTTATGAAAGGCCAGGCGAACTATGGATTATTCTATCGATTTTTATGCATTTATAGTATTTTTTCAACATAACTTTTGGTTATGGAAGATCTCTTCAACAAGCTTTGAACACCAAATCCTTCAACATAGCTTCTGGCTATGAAAAAAATGGCATCAAGCCATTCATATCTAGTTAGTAAAAAAAATGAAATTAACATGAGATATTTGGAGATGGAGATATACCTACCTTCTTAGGTCTGTGACTCTGTGAGTTAGATATTGTAAAACTCAGGAAAATTCGAATTTTCTGAAAAAGGGTAAAACGGTAATTTCGGTCAAAACCCGAAAATTTTCTAGATCTCGGGTGACGAAATCGTTTTCGCAGTTGGAATCATCTTCGCAAATCTAGCTACCATCAGCCGAATTTCGTGAATTACGAGGCGATCGGCGGATTTCCGCGTTTTTCGAGACACTTAGGGTGCTAGTAAAAGCATCGTGAAAGATGATGTGACAAAAGTCACATATTACATGTACTCATATGACACATGTTGCATGATTAGAGAAATGGTTGAGATGAATGGCCTATATTGTGTCAAGTGTAAAAAATCAAAACAAAAAGGGACATGATGGGAATTTTTGGAATGTTTAATGAGAATAAAACAAAGAAGAATAGTGATCTTCTTCTCCAAAAACACAAAAAATGGGCAGTGAGTGGCTGGTTCAGTTTTTAAAGAGAGAGAGAGCTCCTTCTCTTTAGATTTCCAGTCGTTCGGACCGATTCTCGGTTCGCCGGGCCAAGTAAAAGGCGTTCTACTCACAGCGGCGAGGAGCTCTGGCGTGGACAGGTTGGTGGAGTTCCGACAACTCCAAGAGGTAGGAATATTTTCCTACTTGATTTATTCTTTGGAGAAGGTCCATTTTATGGATGGGGATTTGTTAAGGCCTAGAAAGCCGTGCTATCAGTCTCAAAAGCTTTGAACTGAGTGAAGAAATCCCTAATTGTGTGGCCAGTGAAACGGTCTGACCAAGAGGTTTGCTTTGTTCGCATGATTTGTGTGATTTTTGTGTTGTTGAGTGATTGAAATGTGTTTGTATTTGTTAATTAGCCCATGTGTGAGCTATTTTTGAGGTATTATTGATGTGAATTTAATAATATGAATTGTGTGAATTAATTATGTTAATATATACATGTTTTATATATTAGCATGGTATTGGGATTGTATGTCGTTAGTATGCCTTGGGACACCCTAAAATAAGTAGGAGTGAGTACATGACATGAAAGAAAATAAAAAGGAAAAATGTTTGTGAAAGGAATTTCGACGAAAGATTTTTCGGAGAATTGTGTTGGGAGATTGTCCAACAATTCACGTCAGAGAGGCCCGTGAATTGTTTCGGAAGGTTATCTAACATATTCTCTTTGGAGGGTAGTCCAATATATTTATTGAATCTCGGTAGTAAGTTTTCGAGAACAAAAAGCTTTTGTTTTGAAAACTGTGATTTTACTCGCATTTGGCTTAGGCATGTGTGAGGGAGTCGGTGAGGACTCGAGACATGGGTTTGGGCATGTAGACATTCAAGTAGGATCATGTATTTACTTGAGTGTGATTGTTTTCCATGACATGTGCACTTAGGTGGGGAGTAACCCATGTAGGAAATTATCACTACTGGGCATTACTCACCCTGTCGAGGGATCATATTTGGTGCGGGGTATACGGGAGGGCAGGCAGCTCACTAAGAGGCTGCGTTTAGAAGAAAGCCGGATTGTGGCTTTGGCATTTTCATTTTGTGTAACATGTATTAGAATAAATCTTAATATATGTTGGTAAAGAGTAATTTATTAACGCTAAAACTATTGTATATAGTTGATGTATTTTGTGAGTATTGATGCAGGGGCCCAAGTGGCCATTATTTTTACTCATTTTAAATTGTATATGGACCCGGTGTGGTTGTTGTGAAAATTTGGGACAGGTTGTACCTTGGGTAGAGCTCCCCGTACAAAGGAGACTTTACCCCGATTTTCGTGAGTGGTGTCGGGTTGCAGACATCCCGGTATTCAGCCGAGGTTGATGGGTTGTCCAGCGAGACCCCGAGAGATGGGGCGTCACGACTTGGTATCGGAGGCTTGGGTAAGCGATTACCTAGGGGCTCGGGTTTGAGTATCATAAGTTTAGTCTAATACCGGCTTCACGACTTGGTATAAGAGCTAAAATGCTTGATTACCTTGGCGATTCGGTGGGTGTAAAGGCTTAGGTATTGCGATTGCCTAGGCAGTCACGGGACATGATTAGAACACTGCATGCATGGTGTTTTATGTGTGAATGGTGTGCATAACAGGATTTGTTGTGTATGAATTGTGTGATCATGTGTTGTATGAATTGTGAAATTGTGTGCTTGGTGAATGACACATAGGAAAAAAAAATGTTGAACACTAGGGTTAGTGTGAGAACAAGTTGTTGAGAAATTTTGGGTAAAATAGTCCAGAATTAAATGAAAAAAAAAAGTGTATTGAAGAAAAAAAATTTCTGAGGTTTTACAGTGTGTAAAACTGGAAATTAATAAATTTTAATGAATTTATTTTGTTCTACTGGAAAATGACAAATAAAAAATAAAATAAAATATTTTAAAAACAAAATAAAATAAAATAAAACAAAATAAAATAAATTTTTTTTGTTGCATATGATTTAATATATTGAATTATTGTCTTGCATTACCTATGAATGCATGGACACAGTGTATGAAATTTTTCGGTATGTGAATAGTGTCTCTAGAAGTACGTATTTACACCTTAGAGATCTTTGCATCGGTTAATGATAGAGTTGGGCTTAGAGGTTAAGGCCTTGGAGGAGCCCTTGCGGTTCTCCCCAGGATTAAGGCGATGATAGGGATGATATGTCGTGATTGCGAGTTAGAGATCTCGGGGATTCTACTCACAATGGATCTGAGGGTCATGGACATGTCAGAGTTTGACATCATCCTGGGGATGGATTGGCTGGCCGGCTTGCAGTCGTATCGATTGTAGCGTAGGAGGTTACCGCCTACACCACGGGGCGGTACTTGTGTTGTATTTCGGGGGCCAGCATGATATTTTGCCCCCCGGACGATTATGCAGTCTAGAGTGTCATGGACGATTGGCGAGATTGACTAGCATAAGCCTTACCTGGAGGACGAGGTGAGACGGACTTAGATCTACCTCGAGAGTAGTTTGCAGTATGAGGATGTTTTTCGGGATGAGCCTCTACCACGGGATTGCCTCCGTGAGGGGTTGTAGACCCGTGTCCGAAGAGTTACACCACCAGTATCGCCCATCTCTATGACTCGCATAGGATGGCACCCGGTTAGATTCACGAGGAACTGGAGTCAGTTCACGGGAGGCTAGCTGGACGAGGGTTCGTTAAGGCAGAAACACTTCACCATGGGGCACTCTGGTCTATTTGTGAAGAAGAAGAGACCGAACCCTTATTTGTGCATTGACTACGAGGGCGAGTTGGGCAGGGTTCTGATCAAGAATTAGTACCCATTCTTAGAGGATTGATGACTTGTTTGATCGGTTAAGGAGAGGAGCGCGAGCCTACTCCAAGATAGACCCGCCTTTGGTTACCATCGCGTGAGGGGTTAGGGGCAGATATCCTAAGGCGGCGTTTGGGGCGTTATAGGCACTTTGAGTTTATAGTGATGCCCTTTGGATTGACGAATGCGCCAGCAACATTCATGGACCTCATGCATAGGGTATCCTAACCCTATTTGGATCAGTTTGTCGTAGTCTTCATGGATGACATTTTGATCTACTCCCGGTCAGAGTGGGAGCATGAGTATCACTTGAGGATTGTTTCTGAGTTCTTTGAGACCATCGGCTATCGCCAGGATTCGATAAGTCGCGAGTTTTGGATATTGAGGTGAGGTTTTTGGGACACATGGTGTCAGCATCAGGCGTGTCAATTGACCCTGAGAAGGTCGAGGCCGTGATGAGTTGGGAGGGTGAAGTCGGAGTCTTGAGAGATAAGTAGTTTCTTGGGATTGGCTGGGTGCTACAGGAGATTCAGTGAGGATTTCTCCCGATTGGCAACACCTATGACGAGATTCACCCGGAAGGAGGTCAAGTTTGATTAGGATGACTAATGCGAGGAGGCATTCCAGGAGTTGAAAAGGAGGCTTACTACTGCTCCTATCTTGATGGTCCCAGACAAGGGACAGGGGTACACAGTGTATTGTGATGCCTCGAGGGCCGAACTGGGATGTGTTTTGATGCAGTCCGGGAAGGTAGTAGCTTATGGTTCTCGTAAGTTGAAGAATCATGAGTAGAATTACCCCACACACGACATGGAGTTGGCGTCCGTAGTCTTCGCCTTGAAGATTTGGTGCCACTACTTATATGGTGAGCAATTCGAGGTGTACTTAGACCGCTGGTTTGGAAGTATATTTTCAGCGTGGGACCCGTACCAAGAGGGCCGCGCCAAAATGGATGGAGTTCCTAGAGGACTATGACTTCACTTTGCATTACCACCCTGGTAAGGCAAATGTGGTGGCTGATACGCTCAATCAAAAGTCATTGGGAGCATTGGCTAGTATAGCTTCCTGGGAATGGCGGATGCTTTCGAGGAAGCGTAGGAGGTTTGGGCTACAATACCGCAAGCGGGTTCCGAGGAATACGTTAGGGAGTTTAGTGGCTGTCTGCGTGAGCGAGTGATTGGAGTCGGGGGACGGGGACTAGGAGATAGTGTCCGCGGTTGAATGCAGTCGGTCTGGTGACAAGGGGCTAAACCATCCACGCGGATGGTAGTCTTTGGTATGGGGGCCAGGTGGTATGGTTCCTCGGTTAGCCGGTTGAGAGGAGAGTCCTCGGGGGGTTTCAGCGCTCTCGATTTGATGGCGTGCATCGGATAGTACGAAGATGTACTAAGATCTTAGTCACGGTCTCTTGGAGCGGAATGAAGAGACACGTAGGGGACTTTGTTCGTGATATGTCTCACGTGTCGGCGGGTTAAAAATTTGAGCAGGAGGCCGGTATTGCTTGGTATGGGGTGGCTAAGTGGAAGTGGGAACACGTCACGATGGATTTTGTGACCCACTTGCCCCGGACACCACAAAGACATGATGCAGTATGGGTGATAGTAGACCGGTTCACGAAGTCGACACATTTTCTAGCCGTGCGGATGACCTTCATTGGAGGTCTACTTGGGTGTATATTTGAGATAGTCAGGCTACATGGAGTACCGAGTACCCATAGTGTCGGATAAGGACCCCGAGTTCTGATGCACTTTTGGAAGAGTTTCCAAGGCTTTGAACCTGCACGGTGACCATGAGTACAACTTTCCACCGCAGAGACCGGATGGTCGATCGGAGAGGACTATATAGGTGTTAGAGGGCGTCTTTGCGAGCATCGTCACGGATCATAAAGGGTGGCTGGGAAGAGCATTTGCCCTTAGTGGAGTCATCTACAACAACAATTATCGGCGAGTATACGGATGGCACCATATGAGGCATTTATGGGAGGCCATGCGGATCCGCGGATATGTTGGACCGAGGGTGGGAGAGAGCTCCATCAGCGGTCACGATGCGATTAGAGACACCCAGCCGAGAAGGTGAGCTTGATACGACGAGCCCTCTTCTCCGCGGCTTGGTAGGGGCGGAAGAGCTATGCTATTAATACGACGTCGACCCTTGAGCTTGAGGTTGGTGATCCGTCTTCTTGAAGGTAATGCCTAAGAGTGGTCAGGATTAGGCAAGTGCGGAAGCATCGTAGGGTTTATTGGGCCCTTCGAGATACTTGAGAGGGTAGGCAACTGTAGCGTACTGGTGAAACTACACGCCTAGCATCGGTGTCACGGGTATTTCACGTCTCCATGCTCCGAAGGTACACTCCAGATCCAGCTCATGTAGTGGATTGGGGAGAGATTGAGGTTGACACGGATGGGACATTCGGAGGGACCCGGCGTGCGTTATAGATAGCGGGATCGGGTTTGCGACGCAAGACCATGAGAAATTTAGTGAGGTGTTATCAGGCCGGCAGAGTGGGTTGAGGAGTCAGCGTGGGAGCGCGAGGACACGATCTTGAACTCACCTACTTCTTGTTAGGGATGAAGGTCACGATAGTTTAGTCGTTTAATACTTAAATGACTAGTTTACATGTATGGTATAGTGCACGTTGCATATGCATGTGAATGGTTGTGATTGTCCAGAATTTCGGGATGAAATTCTTTTTAAGAAGGGGAGAATGTAAAACCTGAGAAAATTCGAATTTTCTTAAAAAGGGTAAAACGGTAATTTTGGTCAAAACCCGAAATTTTTCTAGATCTCGGATGATGAAACGAATTTCACCGTTAGAATCGTCTCACAAAATCTAGCTACTATGTCGAATTTCGTTGAATTCCAAGACAGTCGAATTTACACGTTTTTAGTCTTGAAGTAAAGCGGCTCGTGAAAGAACATGTGATGATGTGACAAAAGTCGCTCATTACGTATCTTCATGCAATGGCATGTTGGTGAGAGATGGTTGAGATGAATGACCTAGATTTTGCCAAGTGTCAGAAATCGAGACAAAGGGATATGATGAAATTTTTTTGGAATGTTTAGTGAGAATAAAGCAAGAAGAATAGTGATCTTCTTCTCCAGCCTACAAGCGAGCGGTGAGTGGCTGGTTCGGTTTTTAGAGAGAGAGAGACAGCTCATTCTCTAGATTTCCGTCGTTGATTTGTTGATTAAACCGGCCAGAGTAAAGTTGTTATCTGGCCCGAGGGCTACGTGACAGATTTGAGTGAAGTTTCGAGAACTCAGAGGTAGGGTTCTTTTCCTCGCAATTTATTCTTTGGCGAGGGCCATTTATGGATGGGGAGATTTGTTGAGGCTTAGAGGGAGTAAGTGTTATAGGTCTCGAAGTTTTGAAGCTGCAGTGAAGAAATCCCTAGTGCGTGGCCACGTGAGCGATTCTTGACAGGGTTTCAACGTGCATGAGTTATTGGAGATTGACATAATGCATTCCGTATGCGCTAGGGCACCTAGAATATATTAGGAATGAGTGCATGACATGAAAAAATATAAAGAGAAAAAATGTTTGTGAAAGGAATTTGTGTGAAAGATTTTCGGAGAATTGTGGCTCGTTGGGAGATTGTCAACCCAATTCACGTCGGAGGGTCAAATGAATTGTTTAGAAGGTTATCAAACATATTCACCTGGAGATGATCCTAATATATTCACCCAGAGATCTCGGTAGTAAGTTTTCAAGAACAAAAAGCTTTTGTTTTGAAAACTGTGATTTTACTCGCATTTGGCTTAGGCATGTGTGAGGGAGTCGGTGAGGATTCAAGACATGGGTTTGGGTATGTAGACATTCAAGTAAGATCATGTATTTACTTGAGTGTGATTGTTTGCCATGACATGTGCACTTAGGTGGGGAGTAACCCGTAGCAGGAAATTATCATTTCTTGGGCGTTCTTCGCATTGTTGAGAGGATCACTATTTAAGTCTGAGGGGGAGTGTCTGGGAGGACGGCGCTCACTAGAGACGTTTAGAAGCGGATTAATGGTTTGGCATTTATTTTGTGTAACATGTATTAAAATTGTAAATCTTAATATATGTTGGTAGGAAAATTTATTAACTCTTAGTTTATTGTATATAGTTGATGTATTTTGTAGTATTTATTGATCACGAGGGCGAGTGATTTATTATTTTTACTTATTTTAAATTGTATATGGACTCAGTGTGGTCGTTGAAAATGCAGGACGGAGTTATCTGCAGGTAGAGAATTTCACGTCTGAAAGGCTACTGGATTTAGGAACCCAGTGTCGGGTGCCAGCATCCACAATGTCCGCGAGTTGGCGGGTTGTCAACGAGACCCAGAAATGGGGTGTCAGGATCTCACCTCTAAACATAGATTAGATGAAACTTTTGGTTGCTGATTCTGGATTGCCTTTTGTAGAATGATTGTGCTGATAACGTGTTGTAAACTAAAGAAAAAATAAAGAGAAATGAAATTCAAAGAAAGAAATTTGTAGGGAGAGTGAGAGAATGAAGTTTTATTCTCATTAATACCAATATATTAAATATAAATAAGAAAACCATTTATAAGGCGTTTGAACTCAAATTTGCATGTAATCTCTTGTTGGCAACTAATATTTACTATATAAAAGTGACCAACATTCTTTTTTGTAAATTGATTGTAATTCACATATTTTCTTATAATATTATTGTATTTAAAATACTAGTTGCCTTAAACAAAGGGATTACATGCAAATTTGAGTTCCTCAAACGCTTATAAATGGTCTTCTCTTATTTATATTTAATATTAGTCATTAATATCAAATTGACTTTTTATAACAATAATATTTCTCTTGAATAGGCATTAAGACTTGATATTCAATTGATATACTTTCTTATCAATATAATAATATGACTAGTTATTATAATAAAATTTCAAGAAATTCCATCATTATATATTATCTATCAATTCTAATAATTAAATTAAATTTTATTTCTCTTTATATAAATATTTTTTTAACAATAATTTTCATACCTTTTGAAAAAAAGTAATAAAAAATTTTATTTGAATAAGATTTTATTTATATAAAAAGAAAAATTATTCGAGTATAAAAAATTTTCTACTTTTTCGTTTTATAAAAGATTTTGATATTTAAAATTTTTAGGCTCATATATTTGATTAGCTTTAGGTGAAACTTAATTTTCAATTTTAAAATATCAAAATTTAAATTTTACTTTAAAATATTAAAAACATAAAAAATAGTTTTATTTTTATTGTTTTAGTTACTTATACAAAATTAAAGTAAATAGTAAAGAGGTTACTCCATAATTGATAAAATTCTATAAATTAAATATTAAGATTAATTAAAATTTTAAAAGGTCATAGAAATATATTTAATATATTTAAAAAATTATTTAAAAATTTGTAATCCTTGTCAAAAGTTTTTGTGGAGAAAGGTATTTTCTTCTTTAATTCCCCCTTCCCCTTTTCCTTTTGGGTTATTTGATTAAAATCGGCTTTCCCACTTATTTCCCTTTTTTTCTTGGATTTTTGATTCAAAGACTTTTGAAAATCAATTTAAAAAAATTGACCATCATCAATTTTAACCTAATTTTGACTAAAATGTTCTTCTTATTTTCTTTTAATCGTGTTTGAAATTGGCTTTAAGTTGAGCATCAATTACCACCGGACCAACTCGCCACTCAAATATAGCGTAAAAGTTTTTTTAATATCAATTCTAATTATTTGTTGATTTTTTTTTTAAAGTCTTTTTATATCATTTTATATATAACTTAAATTTGTGCCAAAAACTATTTTACATTATTTCATAAATTTAAGGTTTTTTAATTTAATTAAATTATAATTTCAATATTAAATATTAATTTTTGCTTTTTTTTAACAAAATTACTATCCCTTAATTTTTTTTATTTTATTTTCACATTAATATTTTTATTTTTAAAAATGCTGCAACATATATTGATTAAAGAGTATAAATAGTCAATAAAAATTTATAATTTATAAATTAAAATTAATTTGATAAGATAAAGTCTTGTTGTCAAAGAATAAAGTCTTAATAATATAAATATTAAGGTGGCGTTGTTTTTGACTTATCTTGAAAATTTAAATAGCTTCGACATTAAGGCATTTGTTTTTTAAATTTTGAGCATTCTTTGAAATTTTTTGGGTCTGAAAAGATAGAGCAGTGAAAATATTTAAACTTTATTAGAAAAATTATTCTATAAAAAGGAAATAAGAAAAAAATTTCAATAATTTATCTCAAGCAAGAAAGAAAAGAAATGACTCTGACTCACCCAAGGATGACAGGCGAGGAGTTTGGGGCAATGAGTGGAATGAGAAAGGATTCTCAAACTATTGTTCACATTATTTCATTTTTATTTTTAATTTTAATTTTTATATTTTTTTATTTTATTATATTAAAATTAATATTTTTATAAAGAAATAAAAATAATATATTTATAATTACTTATTAAAAACATTATAATAATAATTATTTATATTAAAGTATAAAAATAAAATAATAAAAAATTATTTTTAAAATATAATTGGGGCTGTGACTTATTATTATTTATTTTGTATCGTAGGTTCGTATTATTTCATTCGAATTAAAGTTCTGTTTTATTGATTTATTTTTTATTCGATTGGCTTTATTTTAAATGAAGCTTGTTCAAACTATTCACATTTCTCAGAATTTTGGTAAAAATGCCGTCGCAAAATCGTTGACAACATCACTTGAAAATAAGGAAAATTTTTGTTGTCTCGAGTCATTAGCTTTCTGGGTCGCTAGATTTCGCAAGGCAATTGCTTATTGTGATCCAGTTTCGGTAAATGTCAGGAATCAGAAATTTTCAGAGAGCTGAATCATATGGTAATTTATTATTTTTTAATTGCTGTTTTGCCATTTTGAAAGAATTTCCTATTCTGGGTTTCTGAGATAGTAGCAATCTATGACGTCACTGGTTTGAGAAAATAAAAACAGCGCAGTTAAAAAAATACGATTAAAATTAAATTAAACATATGTCATTAAGAGCGTCGGGACGGAAAGTAAAATAATTACTCTCGTGCATTATCTTATTATCATCTTAAAAGCAACAACATCTTGTCTATCAAATCTTATTAAACATTAAATAAAAAAAAATAAGCACAATCAAAATATCAATGTTTTAAAAGATAAATCAATTACTGAGGATATGATAATGTTACTATCAAAGTTTTAATTTAGTTATAATAAAAATGTTTTGTTTTGATAAAAACAATATATTAATTTTGAATAATTTCAGTTATTGATATTTGAAAAATGTTCCGATATATCAATAAAATAATATTTTTATCCATAAATATATAAATAAAAGAAAAATATTTTCAAACTTATTTTTCCAAAAGAAAAAAGTAAAAGAAATATCATATGTATTTAGTTATTTGATTTTTTGTACCCAAATATTTCTTCTTTCTTCCCCCTTCCTTCCTTTCATTCCCCTCTCCCCTTCTCATTGCCCAAATGTCATCGTCCGTCTAACTAAACTGTTCTCTTAAATCTGAAAATTCAAAGTGGTCTAAAGATTCCAAACGCTGTTGGATTCTTTCAAGCAGGCAAGTTATATTTTCTAAATCCCTTCTTTTTTCTGTTTTTTTTTCCCTCTTCTTGTTGCAACTTTCTCATCGTTTTCTTTTGGGAAATTTTTCTAAGGAAATATTACTGCTATTTGACTAAAAAATCACTATTTTTTGATGTTGCTGAAATTTCCCCCAAAAAAAACATGTAAATTTCTTACATTTTTCATGGGTTTTGGTTGGTGTGGGTTCGTCGAAATGTGGGTGCTAATAGGTGCTATTTGAATCCTAGGAGTAAGGATTTGTATTATCATGGGAATATTAATATATCATAATTTTGGGATTTTTGAAAGAACAAAACTCTAGAATAATAAATTTATTATTGTAATTTATATAATCCAACCACTGCCCGAATAGCAAATATTAGGTTAATTATCATCCTAAATGAAGATAAATAGTTATTTGAGAAATAGAAGAACAAGCCCCATGTGCAGTAACAATTGGTTTTATCTCAATTTATTTAAAAATATTTTGAAAATATATTTGTAATAACTTAGATAATTATTTCTTAAAATATCCTTTTACTTATAAATATTAAAGAAAGTTATTCAAAAAAATTAATTCATCATAGAAAATATCTTACAAGTAAATACATTATAAATTTTTTCACTATATAATATGAGGGTGCAGATCATTTTAGAAAAAATTTCTTTGGTCTAAAGTGATAAATGCAAATTTCTAATATTCAAGTGAAATTGGATAAAAAATTTGTTTATTGATATAAGTAATAAATAAAAATTTTAAAAATTAAAAATATAACTAAAACTAAAAGAATTTAAATATAAAATTAAAAAACAAAATAAAATTAAAACCGAAATAAAAAATTAAAATTAAATATTTACTTTCATTGTATTTTCTGACTTTTCAATGTTTATTGTGAGTTAGCTAAGTCTCAAAGTTAATATCTATAAATTTTTATATATTTTATCTTTAAAGTTTTTCAGATTTAATTATCTTTCTAATTTTTTAAAGTTGTTATCTTACTGACCTCAATTGGGGTTTCCTAGTGAAGAAATTTTTTGCTTGTTAACCTAGCAAATAAAGTTTTTTTTTAAGAAATAATAATTTATTATACAAAAAAAAAAGTGCATAAATTTTGGAAATATTTTAAATCAATGAGAAGATAAAACTAAGTCATGAAAGTGCCATTGCTTTTTCTATATTTTTTCAAATAAGTGAGTTAAACCCACTTTTCTCTAATATATTATTAATTTTTCTTTTTAAAAAGAAAGTAGTACTCCATTTAGTAATTTAAATAATATAAGGACTCCTTTTCAAAATAATAATAATAATAAAAGGACTTTTCTTTGGCGGAAAAAATAAGTAATTGTACTGGTTTTATACTAAATATAAAAAGGAGAGATTCTAGAATATGATAGAAAATATTAAAAGGATGTAATGGATGGGACTTGGTTGCATTTACTTTGAATTTGAAAATGGATATATTATTGAAAAATAAAGTATATATCCTTTTAAGTAAATAAATAAACTTTAAAAAATAAATTAGAAACCCCGAAGAACCAAAAGAAAGAAACTAAGAGTTTGAAATCAAATAGAGATTAGTGTAATCTAACAAATTCTAAAATTAAGTTTCTAACAGTTTCTTTTCCAATACTAACTAAATATAAATATACATGATATTTACTCTAATCAACATATATGAAAGGATTGTAGTATGTGCTAAAAGTAGTTTTTTATTTTTGGATAGACTATGATGTCCAGTACCTCAGAGAAGAAGAATGATCTCAGTTCTAAGAAGGCATTCAAAACATTGAGAGATTACATGAATCCTCCCATAATGAATGCAGTGTCATGCATTGTTCCACCTCAACAACACTTTACTGTGAGGCCTGAGCTACTACCGATTCTTCCTGTATTCTATGGAATGGAGAGTGAGAACCCTTATCATCACATCAATGATTTTAAGGATGTGTGTCGTATATTTCATGAGGGAGGAGAATCTATTGACATGATGGGGCTTAAGCTTTTTTCGTTTACTCTCAAAAATAAAGCCAAGGTCTGGTTCAATTCCTTAAGACCGGCAAGTATCAACACTTGGGCTGAATTACAAGTAGTGTTTTTGAGGAGATTCTTCCATTACCATCGAACCATTTCTTTGAGGAAGCAGATAAGTAATTTTGCAGCTAAAGACGATGAAAAATTCTATGCATGTTGGGAGAGATACATGGAAATAGTTAATGCATGCCCCCATCACGGTTTTGACACGTACCTCTTGGTAAAATGCTTCTATGATGGGATGACACTAAGCATGATGCAATTAGTGGAGAGCATGTGTTGTGGAGGTTTCCTGAGCAAGGACCCCCAAGAAGCTATGGACTTCCTCTACTTTGTGGCAGAGACATCATGGGAGAGATGGGAAAGCTAAACCTATGGCCTTTTGATTTTTTTAGATTTTTTTTTAATTATTTTTAGTTTCATGTTGTGAACAATTTATGAATATTTCACTAATGTTGTCATTTCTTTTTAAGAGCATGCTATGTTTATAATCTTAATATGCTTTTAAGTATGATCTTATATAATGGAAGTGATCCGAGTTTTAATCAATGGTTAATGGAAAGAGACATAGGTTGCGTTTGTTTTTTTACTTAATGCTAAATAAATTTTTTTTTGAGTTTAATGTTAAATAGTATTTAATAGCATTAAATATTAAGTTGTTTATTTTTTAACGTTAGGTAGTGAGTAGGGATAGCAATGAGACAGATTATTTCGGGTTCCCGCCCCATTCGCCGCAATGGGGCGAGATTAGTTTAACTGTAGTGACTTTTTAGTGTGTTCGGGATTTATTTTACCGGAATTTGAGGCGGGTTCGTGTTAAAATTTTTAATTTTAATATAACAAAAATATAAAAAACAAAAAAACAAAAAAACAAAAATCAAATGTAAACAATGCGGGTTTGGGAATTTTTCCATCTTTTCTTCAACGCCTATGCAGTTTAAATTTTAAATGGACAGGCTTAGGAATTGAAAAAATAAATGGTAGGAGTCGGGATGGGACCGTATATCCACGAGCAGTTAATGCGATGCAGTAGCGGTATTGTTAGTAGATTCTCGCTTGTTGGAATGATAGTGAGTTTTTGTTTTGTTTGGAAGATGACTAAATAAAAAAATAAAATATTTTCATTTTCTATTTAGAACTTTTTAAAATTTAGTAATAAGTTAATAATTTAAAAGCTTGATTGAATGTTGAGCTAACTTTAAGAGCTTGCAAGAAAGTATTAAAAGGAAATAACACTTAGGTGGTGTTTGTTTTTTTAACTTTATGCTGAAAATAATTTGCTTTCAGCATTCCTTTTGTTTGTTTGTTTTTTTTTTTTTTACTTTTCAATGACTTATGGTTGAATTTTTAAAAATTATAATTGAATAGAAAAAACCAAATTAATGGTTTTTTTCTATTAAGAAAAAACTAGATATTGAAATATAAGAAAATCATATATTTTATGATTTAATTTAAACTCTCAAGATTAGAAACTAAGCTGCTAAGTAGAAATAAAAGCATGAGTATTTTAAAATTTAGATAAAAATTAAAGATTTATTTTTTAGAAAAAAAAACAACTAAATACTTAATCATATTAAACACTATTCAAAACAAAAATTCGTTATATTTGGTATTAAGTAAAAAACCTAACTCTACCTTAATGTATTAATGAGCAAAATTTATTCTTTATTATAATTGCAATTTTTTTTAGTAATTTTACGTCTTCCCAGTAGTACATAAACAAAATAATAATATAAATTATCATTTAGGTAATATGATAAAACAAAATTTAACCCATGGCGCAGCTCAAGGATAAATTTTGCTCATGATTTTGTTTATAATTTAACTTCAAAAAGTTATAATTATAATTTTTTTTAAGGTTACTGAATTCTTTAGAGAATACTGTTGGTTTTAATAAAAAAAATTGTTAAATTTAGTTATAAAATTTTTTTTCCAATAAAATACCACTCTTCGTCGCAATTATTTAATAAAAAATTTAATTTAAACGTAAGATAGTTATACCATTAGTATAAGGGAGAGTCTCGTTGAACACTTCTAAGGCACATGGCAGATCTGTGGCGGAACTTTGGGCGCTGATTCACAGGCTCCGACTAGCATGCATGGGAGAGAGTGTAGGCCTTCTTAATGCAGATATGGATTTTAAATATCCAAACTTCGAACTAAAAGCGATACTGTCAATTCATATATAAGACACTAAAATCCCATATTTAATTAACACATTCAAAATTTCTTCTTATGAATCTTGTTTTCCTAAATATGCTCACAAAATTAATTAAACTAATTTCGTAAAATCGAAATCTTCCAATGACATAAAACTTTCCAAAGTATAATAAAATGTCATTAAACCAATATTTTTCAACAAGATATATTTTCTAAAACTAATTTTCTCAAAACGTAACATTCTAACAACATAAAATCCTTCAAATGAAAGTTTTCAAATATTCAATTCCAGAGTATTAAAGTAGTCCAACAATCCTAAATTTTTCCAACAAACATAAACTCAAAATAGTTCTCAACTCAAAATAATTCTACCCCAAAAATCACTCTTTGTCAAGGTCCAAGGTACTTGAAAATGATTAATAATAAGGAGTGAGCTAAAATCCTAATAAAGAACGTTAATACAGTTTTATGGATCAAATATTTTAAATTCACAAAATTTGAGATATAACTTATTTTTCTTTTCCTCATAAATCTCATAAAATCCTTGAGTACAAATATATAAGATACAAAATATATTTCAAACTGATGTTCATCATATTTTATGTTCTCAAACAATTTCATATAATAATCAAATCCACAAATATTTTAAAACACATATACTGTGATGCCCCATTTAGGAGGTCGGGTTGAATGGCCGTCGGCGCAGATCTTTCGTGGATGTCGGGTAGCCGTGTATGGCTCATAGCCAAGGCGCGATCTCGCACATGCAGGGGCTGCGAGGTACAAAACACATCCCAACTGATTAACAACGACCACCATGGTCCATGTGCGAGTAAAATAGCCACGCCAGGCCCATGCATTAATACTCACAAAATTACATCAACTATATATCAATAGTTCAAGAGTTATTATAATACTCTTAATCAAAATATATATCAAAATTTAAAGTTTAATACATGTTCTATAAAACGAATACCAAAGCCACAACCCGGCTTTCTTTTAAAACGTGGCCTCTAGTGAGCGTTGTCCTCCTGTACACTCCATGTACCTGAAATAGTGATCCCTCGACAAGGTGAGCAAAGCCCAGTAGTGATAATTTCTACGGTGCTCACCTAAGTGCACATGTCATGGTAAACAAGCCAACACTCGAAATGCATCATGATCTGCTTGAATGTCTACATGCCTAATCCCATATCTCGAGTCCTCACCAACTCCCTCACACATGTCTAAGCCAAATGTGAGTAAAAATACAGTTTTCAAAACAAAAGCTTTTTGTTCTCAAAAACTTACTACCGAGTTTCGGTAAATATATTGGACAACCCTCCGAGGCAAATCTGTTGGATAACCTTCTGAAACAATTCATGGGCCTCTCCGACGTGAATTGTTGGACAATCTCCCAACACAATTCTCCGGAAAATCTTTCAAGGAAATTCCTTTCGCAAACATTTTTCCTTTTTATTTTCTTTCATGTCATGCACTTACTCCTAATATTATAGGGTGCCCCAGTGCATATGGAATGCGTTATCTACGATTCAAATAACTCATGCTAATATATAAAACATGTATACTAACATAATTAATTCACACAATTCAAGTTATGCAATTCACATCAATAACACCAAAATTAGCTCACATGGGCTAATTAACAATTACAAGCAATTCATTTTGAATTACTCAACAACACAAAAATCACACCAAAAATCATGTAAACAGTGAAACCCTCGGGGTCGGCACTGTTCACGGCCACATAATTAGGGATTTCTTCACTCGGTTCAAAGCTTTTGAGACCGATAACATGGCCTTCCAGGCCTCAACAAATCCCCATCCATAAAATGGCCCTTAGCCAAAGAATAAACCAAGTAGGAAAAGATCCCTACCTCTTGGAGTTGTCAAAACTCCTCCAAATCCCGATGTACATGTGGCACTTGTGGCGTAGATCGGCTTTGTGCTGGCCGTCGAGGCAGGCCCGGTGGTCCGACGACAGGGAAATCCCTAGAGAGAAGTATCTCTCTCTCTCTCTCTCTAAAACCTCAAATCCCACCTCACTGCTTGCTTTCCAATGGAGAAGATGACTATTCCTTTTTTTGTTTTATTCACTTAACATTTCAATAATTCTCATCTTGTCCTTTTGTCTTGATTTTTTGACACATGGCTTAATCTAAGCCATTCATCTCCATCATCTCTCTAATCATACAACATGTGTCACATGAGTACATGTATTAGGTGACTTTTGTTATCCACATGTCTCTCAAAAAAGCGGTTTTTGCGATTGGAGCACGATGTCTCGAAAAACATGAAATTTCGACTGTCTCGGTCGAAGAATTCAACGTGGTAGCTAGATTTCGTGAGGCGATTCCATAGCGGTGAGGATTCGTTTCGTCATTCGAGATCTAGAAATTTGGGTTTGACCGAGTCCTTTGTTTTACCATTTTTCAGAAAATTCGAATTTTCTCGGGTTTTACATATACTCATTGTTATAAAAATATTTGTTTTAAATAAAATGTCAACTATTCTAACTCGTTGACGATGACCATTTCAAAATTGTTATGTATTTGGTTCTCAAAATATATTTGTTTCAAATAGAATGTCAATTATTCTAACCCATTGGCAAGGGCCATTAAAAAATATTTATAATCTTCATTCTCAAAACATATTTGTTTCAAATAGAATGTTAACCATTCTAACTCATTGACAAGAACCATTTCAAAACGCTTATACTCTTGGTTCTCAAAACATATTTGTTTCAAATAGAATGTCAACTATTCTAACCCGTTGGCAATGACCATTTCAAAATACTTACACTCTTGGTTTTCAAAACATATTTGTTTCAAATAGAATTTCAATTATTCTAACATGTTGACAAAGGCAATTTCAAAATGCTTATGCTCTTGGTTCTCAAAACATATTAATTTCAAATAGAATGTTAACTATTCTAACCTGTTGACAATGACCATACCAAAATACTTACACTCTTGGTTCTAAAAACATATTTGTTTAAAATAGAATGTCAACTATTCTAACCCGTTGACAAAGGCCATTTTGTCAACTATTATAACTCATTGACCGGGGCCGTATTTGTCAATTACTATAACCCATTTGTTAGAGAAGTGCTTTAAAAGCAATCACCCTTAGTACTTACTGTATGTATTACATATTAATTAATATGAAAGACTTCTTCATTAATTTGATATTCATATGTTGAATTGATATAGATCTTTTGTCCAATTAATGAGAGTCCATGGTACATAACATAACATAACATGAAAATCCATAAATCAGATCATGACAATAAGATTTTATTATGTGCAATTGTATTTAGTATCTAAATTATCCATAGTCATAGGATTAAGGAGACCATACATTGTTAATCTTGACAGACTAGCACATGTCATACTCCTTGATTGGATTAAGCAATGGATCTTATAAAATGTAATCATGAGTTGATTAGAGTTGACATGTGGATGCTTGCT